>JAGFPH010000301.1:485243-500189 GCA_018207615.1 Philaenus spumarius | reverse complement strand
ATGATACCTATATATCAATAAACAATATATCTACAAAGAATAATATATCAGTACAGTCTCAAATCACAGAAGAATGTCAGTGATAGGCCACATTTCTTAAATATATAAAAATCATCATAAATACACTTTATATGGCTTTAAATACACTTTAAATATACACTTTAAATATATATGGCTGACTACAAACACCATACAAAACACCAGGAAGATGAATTTCGTTAAGGATGTCTCATCCTACTAATATTATAAATGTAAAAGTTTGTATGTTTGTCTGTTTGGATGTTTGACTGTCAATCACGCAAAAAGTACTGGATGGATTTGATTGAAATTTGGCGCACATTAGATCATGACCTGGAATGAGACATAGACTATAAATCATTTTTTTGATTTAAGGGTTGAAACAATCCCTAAAACAATAAATATTTATTATTATACATCCATTAAGACTAGAGAGCTGGAAATTTGTACATGTAATTCATACAAGATATATATAAAAAGTGAACCATATTTGTATTTTGTAGCATGTTGATAAGGGGTGAAACTGTGATAACCCCTAAAACAATACAAATTAATTAATTATAACACATAAAACTAGAGAGCTGAAAATTGACACATTTATTTCTTACAAGATATTATGTATAAAATGTAAACCATAATTGCATTGTATACTGTGCTGCTAAGGGGTGAAATTTTCATAACAACCCATTAAACAATACAAATGAAATATATATTGTTTTATTTTATTTTATTATATTTATTCATATGTTACACTGTACATATAAATAAAAACACAACTTAAAATCTCACTTAGGTTATGCATGAAAAATAAACAAAATATAAAAAATATAATGCATCAAAAACAAAAGAAGAATAGATAAATATAATCTTCTCTTAAAGCTAGAGAGCTAGAAATTAGTACATTCATTTCTTACAAGATATACATCCTGTAGAAAAGTCTGGGACCGGTTTAATATTTCGTTTATAACGAAAATTTAAAGATAGACGATGTGATTGAGGAACCTACTCTATGTAAAAATACTATTTTATTAAGATTTCAAAAAATGTACCCGCCATCTTGAATCCGCTAAACTTGGTTTTTTTAAATGGAAAGGTGGTCATGTGATACATCATTTCGATTGTAAATTGTATATGTCCCTGGGGGCTCTCCCCCCCAATTCAAATTTTGGCTTAAAATTGGGTGAAATAAGTGAGTGATCTGTATTCATTGGTCGCCGACACCCCGGTCGGTACCTTGTTTTTATACCTGGACCTTGTAGGGCAGTTTGTATATTAGAAATGACCCAAAAAAAGTGGGGCAGTTTGTATGTGGCCCCGAATACAATCCCGAAACTGCATCTCGATCGCTGCTGTAGAAAAATATTTAGTTACTCTGGATGATTTTGGTTTAATTTCCCAGGTTTATCTAGAGACTCAAAACTAATTGACCGAGTTCACTAAAACTTTCACAGTTTAACCATAGATCTATCATTATTAGGATTGTTTAGACATTACAGTTACCTTAGTCTAACGGGTTGAAATGGGGTTATTATTCCTACAAAATAAATACAAATTAAACTATTATCCTACAAGATAAAATTCAAAAATTATGCAATATTATTATAGGCCTATTCTCAAAAATTACTCAACTAATTTCACCCTTTACACATATTAGTACCATGATTGTTTATAGAACAACCAAAGAGTTTAAATTGGACTAGCTACCCCTATACAATAAAAATAAATTGCACTAACTTCCTACAAACTTAAAATCTAAATTTGTGTAATATTCTTAAGTGGCATAAAAACGTTTTAAAATTCGATTACTTCAGTCAAAGTAATGAAATGAAATTTAAATTAAATAAAGCTATAGCGAATTATTATCGGGTCCACTAGTTTGAATATAAAAACATTAACTATTGTTAGTCATATGGACTATTATTCGAAATATATTGAACTTGTCTCTTTACCTGATATTACAAGTTATCTGTAATAAAAAAGTTTTAATAAATTTTTGCAAGGCATGGCATTCCTTAAACATTAGTTACTGATGCTGGATCTCAATGTACTGCTAATTTATTTAAACAAAATGTAACTGATTATGAATACAAACATATAATAATAAGCCCAAAACATTCACATCAAATGGCTCAGCATTAGCAGCTGTTAATTAGCTACTTAAAAAAATGTGATTATGATAAGACAGATCCATATTATTATCTTTATTGTGTTATAGAAATACTGCAAAACTTTCAATTGCCTTCACCAGCAAGTTATTGTTTTCTCGAAATCTAAATACCTTTTTACCACATAATAGTAGTTATATTAAGTCAAAATTAGTCAAACCAAAATTATTAGCACTAAGAAAAAGAAGCAAAAAAGCTATACAAAAGTATTATAATAACCCAGCCAAGCCTTTACCAAATATAAATGTCAATGACAATAATGTTACTGTACTTTAAAACAAACCTTTAGAACTTTCTTGAACTCCTGGGAAATTTATAAGTAAAGAAAGGATTTATGTCATAAAAGATGAAAATGGTAAAAAATATCAATTTTTTTAAAATTAATTATATATTTTCCAACTGGAAATATTCTCAATAAAAATAATTGTTCTAATGGGAAAATTAATACTGTTAGTAACAGAAGTTTTAGTAACAGAAGTTTTGAAGAAAAACTAGATTTAAAAAAAATAATGTAATTAAACAAATGTATGGTTACATTATTAAAAATGACGACAAGTTAACAATCCTAAACAAACTATATGCAGATCAAATAGTTTCATTTTATTTGAATTTGTATTTTAGTAAACATTATTGCTTGTTTTACACTTTAATTTCTTTAACAATAATTTACTTGACTACTAGAAATGTTATTTACCTTACTGTAAAGTTTATTTTGTAAAAGTGTCATATCATAAACTAACATTATTAGTCAATCATGTAAAGATTAAGAACTCTTATTTTATCAGAGAGGAAAGATGTTGATGTAATGTTGTAAATTATAAACTACATTAACATAGATAAACCTCATGGAAATAGTATGTACTTGATCATAGACAACATACATGGATCTTTAGTATATCCACTACAATCAAGATGGCTACTTTGTGCAAGACCTGTAGTTCACTACATTAATTATTATGAATCATTATTTATAATAAATAACCTTTTCTAAGTAATATAAGAGTTTTCATTATAAATCATAATCAAGGTTTATAATGGCCCTTGATTTATTTTAATAATTATTGGCTAAACAAACTTAAACCCTCTTTTACGTCTAAAATTATTTCATTTCAAGCAACATTTCGTATTACTTTGGTGAAATAAGAACTTCACAAATAGGCGATAATAACCACCCAGGGTTTTCGCTTATACAAATTAAAAAATAAATAAAAAACCTTCACAAATTTGAATTTAAGTTCTTGAATTATAGTTCTCAAAAGTTTCAAATTTTAAAATCATAACTGTTTAGTGAGCCAAATTAATAATGTTTCAAACATTTGTTCAGCAAATAAAATAAAACAAGGAATACAGAGACCTTATTTTTAACACAACGGAACAGATCACTACAAATCGGGTTTAGAAATTTTTCAAAATAACTGCCTTTGTTTCCTTTTGTTCTGCAGGTCACCTTTAGGTTTACTTCTGGGAAGTTTAGCAGGTAAAGGGTGTCATTGTATCTCATCCGTCCGATTTGTTTCTGTCATAATAGATTTATTACACTCCCAAAGTGCCTGCACTATGTCTATTTGTTAATATCTTGAATATTACTGGACTAGAAACTTTTCTTTTATAAACATGTCAACTCATGAAAAATATATTGCATTAACAAAAAGCCGACGGAGTTAACAACATTTTTGCCTCTTGCTACTAAGAAATTGTTAAAAATATGTTTTTCCACCTTTAAGTTTGATATTTATCGACTAAAAATAATGTAAACTAGAAATTTTAAACTTTTTCAAAAAACGTCAAGGCTTTTTATATCAATATGAGTTAATTGCTTTTATCCGAGTTTGATAAAAGTATATTTGGACTGTTAAAGTTTCTTTTGTTCAAATTACAGATTATTATATTTAATACTTTAAACTAATGTTAAAAGAAATTTTTAATATTTTCGAAAGAATACCATCACAACACACAGGAGACCGCATTAACATAGGAGGTGAATTGTTATTTGTAGTTTACTGTGAAACTAAAGCTTTTAGCAAGGTTTTGTTCAAACAGAAGCCTATTAAACAAAGAAGCCTATGTTTATATCTACTAAACGAATTGAATGAAGACAATATATTGTATATTGACGAAATCTGGGCTGTCTTAAGTATGAATTTGTGTTTCGTTTACAGAAAATGGTCATCTCGTCCATTCATGTAGCTGGTTTATTTTTGAAAATGTTCAATGTTATGGAATTAAAACCGTATTTTGAACTTTTTAAACACAGAGTATCAAGTTGGTATCTAAAAAATTAGCCAAGTTAGAGCCATCAGACTTATCAACGTGTATTTCAATTTTAGGTTTACTGATTGCTCCAACTCATTGCAATCTGTTCCAATTATTATGTAAATTTTCAGAATATCATCACCTGCAACGTTTTTACTAGTTAAACACGTCAGCATAAATATGTTCAGTAACTATAAACCATTTTTGGCATATAGGCTACTTAAAAAACGCGAGGCAGTTGGAGTATGTATCAGTTCTGTTGTTTGTATCCATTGTTTACTATCGTTAAATATTTCGTATAATTAATAGTTAATGTCTTCGACATCAGCTGATATTTTTTGGTCCTAGGACCAAAAAGAGTTACTTTAGCACCTCAACATGTATTGAGATTTTTGAAGCAGTATGAAGAAAATATATTTTTTAGGTCATGCTGGTCATAGGTTTATATTTTTCTACACATACGATTTTTACATACCGTATCCATTTTGGTCATATCTTATAATTAAAAATTGCCCTCTACTATTTAAAAAAAGTCTCTGTAATATTTAATCGTCATTCCCGTAAAAGTATTAAAGTAACAATAATCTGTTTGCATATGCTTTGCTGTGAGTTGCCGCGTGGGTTGGTGAACGAAGCGAGCAGGGGGCCCTATAGTCTTGAATAAAAGTTGTAACTAATCTTAAAATTATCAGAACCAGTAATTAATTATAAAGGATATTAATTAAGTGTAGTAAGTTTTAAAAATATGTTCCATTCATAAGCAATATTCTTCAATCTATATACATATAATCCAAATACCACTCAATGACTCACTCACACGAAATCTCAAAAACCACCGAACGGTTGGAATGAAATTTGGTATGTAGCTTCCTCAAGGGCCGTAGGTGATCACTAAGAAATGTTTTTAAAAAATTCGAATTTTTAGCGGGGGAGGGTAGGGAGGTCAAAGTTACTAGAATTCCCCATAAGAAATACATAGTATAATATATTTATTGATATATATTTTTGGTTAATATACATTTAACTTTGATTTGTCTATCCGTGAAAAGCCGGATCTGGCCAGCTAGTAAATTATAGGAAAAATAAAACTATTTGAAAAATTAAATGTACTGGTATCTCATGAGGTGGAAATTCGAATTTTGATTGTAAATTAAAGAAATTCAACTTTTTTTCATGCAATTAGGCCTAATTGTAATTTACTATTACCAAATTCTTGATTCGTATCTTGACGCTAAGAGGAAAAGAATGGGAAATGGCAAAGAGGAAGCTTGGTGGAATTAATGATAAATAAATAAGTAAACATGTAAAATGCCTTAGAAGTAAACAATTTAACTATTAAACGGTAGATAAATTTACCAAATAACTAGAGATAACTGATAATTCAATTTAAAAGAAAAGGAAGCAACGTTAAGTATTTTTTTTATAATTAAAAATAAATATTTTTTCTCGTGCAGGGAAAGCAAAGGGATTTGAGCTCATACTGCCGTGAATGTGATCAACAAATTATTTGTTTGATTCGTTTTGTATAAAAAAATCGTGTGTGTAGAAAAATATAAAACAATGACCAACACGAACTACAAAAAATATTTTCGTCATGCTGCTTTAAAAACAACGTATATGGTTGAACCACTCGAAATCAATTTTGAAAAAATCAAAATGGCTGTAACTCAAAATTTTTAAATACTCCCAAATAGCATTGTGTAGCATATCGTTTGAAAGCTTATTTAATTACAAATCAAAAAAGAATAATTATTAATATTTAACAAAAATAGTACAGCAAAATAGGACAACATCGGAAAACACGACTTTGTTGGTTTTTGGCCGCCATTTTTAATAGCTTAAAGATATGGATGTACAAATTTCACCGTTGGTTTTCTCTTGAAATTCTACATCGAAATAATGTATCACATGACCACCTGCCCATTTAAAAAATTAAAGTTGTATTCAAGATGGCGGATAAATATTTTGAAATCTTAATAAAATATAATTTTTACATAGAGTAGGTTCCTCAATCACAGCTACCTTCAAATTTCCCTTAAATACGAAATACCATCTCTAGACTTTTCAGCACCCCTGTATATGTAAGAAATTAAAATTAATTTATTAAAGAAAATCATACAGAAATATAATAATAATTATTCAAACAAATATAAAGAAAATATAAAAAAGAATATATTGACTGAATACAACGGTTAAAAACGAAACTTTCCTAATAATAAGGGCTCTGAGCTACTGGACGGAAGGAAAATGACTGAACCATCACTTTCTAACTACAATAATAATAGCAAACAAATATTGAGTTTCCGACTAACAGCAAAAAACCTTCTAGACTTTGTCTAAATAATAACAAAAGAAGTCAACTCCCCGTATATGCGACTAAGAGTGGATGCCGTGCGAATACGAGCGATCGCAGCGCAGCCTACAAATACCAATTGTAAGTAGGAGTGCATAGTGTGTTTGTATCCCAGCATGTCAAACGAGGAGGATTTGAGAAAAGTAGTGAAATATGCTCTAAAGACCGAAAAACCGGTTTATACGCTGAAAATATTGGTTGGACGTAACGGGATCTCCCCATCTAGTTTTGCCTCCCCGTTACGTGTTGTGCGTACTTGTAAATCTCCCCGTGTGATACGTCCTACAAACACACACACACACACATACAGACAGGGTGACACCCTCTCGGGAGTGGTCAGGGAAGATTCCTAGGACCTCAAAACGTCGAGATCTGATGAATACTCGATTTTCGAAAAACGGGATGAAACCAATAACTTCCCGATTTTAGAAAATTTTTAATTTTCTTAGCGGGAAGTTAAAAATGAATATTTTCCAACAAAACTGCATGCCCAGACCTCTAAAATGAGATCTCTCCCAGCTTTCTACGACCTACCGTTCGCTCACAATTTCATTTGCAAATTTGGGCTTACGGAATTAGATATATAGATTGTGTAGAGATAATTCGAGTATTATAATAAATTACCTTCTACAATTATATACACAAGTATACTGATTACAAACTTCTATTTACAAAGTTCTAATAAATAGGACTCATCTAGAGGAAGCGTTCGTATGCTTGCGAGTTGAAGCGTTTCACATATATGTTAAAACGCGTTTAAACGACAAAGTCGACGTCCTCAGCGATACATGAGATTCAACCAACAACTTATTACTATTTTTTGTTGTTTTTAAATTAAGTTCTAGGGCTTGTAACTCTAAATTTGCTTTCTTAGAGTATTACTTGACTTAATTTCCACACTTATCCAATTTTTCTTTGCACTATCCACTATACGTTTGGTTACACTGCTTCAGCGAATTTAAATAGGAAAGATGAGCTATTGCAGTGACCCTTAGGATGAGACCTAAGTGGCCAATGCCACGATCCCTAGAACACGTTTTGGAGTTTCATTAAAATGTGTTATATGTATATTCGTGTCCACACTCTAACGGCCGCATTTTACGTCCGATATTGTTCAAATGCTTGTACACACATCGCTCGGAAGAGTGTGTTAGCCAAAGAAATCCAACAACCGAAGCATGTTTTTTGACCGAAAGTAACTTTTGGAGTTTTTTATAAAAAATTTATAAAGGAGAGTATTCTTTGTTTACTCGGACCTCATAGCCCGTCTAGTTCTACATGAAAACTTAAAATTCCATAAAAACACCCGTTTATAACCCCCTAGGGGGCATTCTCTGGGGGATGCGGAATACTACCCCCGGAAAACTACCCCCCAGGTGAAACGTGACGTCACGAAATCTGCCAACTTACCAATATGGGAGCCGTGTCCGCGACTGGAATACTATCCCCCCTAGCAAAAGCGGGTCGCCGGAATACTACCCCCCGGAAAACTACCCCCCCAAGCAGGTTCCTACAATTATACTGTTATCAGCGACATACTGTGACTAAACAGTTTAGGTTAGTCCTCTAGTTTTTTTTAAATTCTAATTATATCGAAACTTGAGTGTGCGTGACTGGAAAACTGCCCCCCCCGATCTCTGACGTCAAAATGACGTAGGAACCTGCTTGGGGGGGTAGTTTTCCGGGGGATAGTATTCCGGCGACCCATTCTCTGATCCGAGGCCGACGGTCGAGCGGAATGAACGGAATGAGCCAGGCCTGGAGGCTGAGGTGCAAACATATTCTGCTAATATGTTTAATACACACAAGCAGCTATTCAGCACCATCGTGAATATACCAATTTCTCAAATAATTGGTTGCAACCTTAAAATAATTCGACCACGCAGCTGAACCACTGACGTGAGTTGAGCGAATTTCCAAAATTAAAAACATATATAATATAATATTATATAGGATAATATATTAATAATAATATTAAATATTACCTTTTAATGTTCCGTCTTGTGACTTTTTTGGTCGTTCGAATGTTTTACGACGCGTTTCGGGGCCGCAATCCCATTGTCAAGTACACTTACACAAACACAATAAAACACATAACACGTTTAAAAAACACACAAAAACACCACAGTTACAACACTTTAAAAAAAACTTAATTGTGCCGGACAATTTTCATCGTGTAGGTCGTAGTGTGGTCCATGGTACCAATCGGACCAAATCGGACATAAAATGCGTTCGTTAGAGTGCGCACAATTATGTACATGATACTTCCGGTCAAAAATGTGGTCTACTTAAGGTCAATGTTTTTGGCTAACGAACTCGTCCAAGCAACTTAGAAAACCAACCTGCGTACCAAATTTGGACCAATCGGACTAAAATGCATCTGTTAGAGTGCGCACACATATATACATGTACTTCCGGTCAAAAATGTGATTTATTTCAGGTAATTTTTTTTGGATAACCTACCAGTTCAAATGACTTAGAAACCCAATGTGTGTACCAAATTTGGTCCAAATCGGACGTAAAATGCGTCCGTTAGAGTGCGCACACATATATACATAAATATATACATATATATAAATGATTTTTAATGACACCCCAAAACGTGTTCTGGGGACCATGATCGGTGCTCATTTGCTACTCCCGACCTTGGGTCTTATCATAAGGGCCACTACAATAGCTCATTTTTCCTATGGAAATTCGCTAACAACTCTCGCCAGCGATTCAGCTGCGTGATGAAATTATTTTTTTCTTAAAATTACTAAGAGTTTTGTTGACAACTCCGTTACATGCTATTCTTTTACAAAAACGTACACAAAGTAGAAACACATTTTCAATTCTAGCCAGAACAGTTGGCAACGGGACACTACACCCTTAGCGCAGAGAGCAACGCTCCACAAAGTACCGCTCATAATTTCATCAACCGGATCACTCAAGAGATGACAATACCTATTTGACGCAAATACACTTCCACCGACTTTACACGCATTTGCAAAACTTGTCTTGTCATTGTTTATGTGACATCTCCGTGTTGGGTCTTGGTGATTTAGTAAACCCAAGATGCGCGCAACATTTGTACTTTATTAGTTGGAGTATTTTAAAGTAACGCGCGTGCAATATGTAACCAACTGTAATAAACAACCGTTAGTACATTCCGTTTGTTGTATTTTTAGGTTGGTTTCCTAAACCATAGTACACTCAAAACGCTACGGAGTTTTAATAAAGTTCATAAAGAAAATGGACATACAAATTGAAAGATACACAAAATAAACTATAATTTAATTCTATTGAAGTAAAATAAACAAACCGTCTTCTGTTGACGAGATCAAAGCTTTTCGGTACGAGATCAAGAAATGGACGAGAATCGAAAAGCCACATTTGGTCCTAGTGCAAACAATGTAAAGAGAACTATTTAAGAAAAAATAAAATGTTATAACCTGTTTACCTTCAAAAGTTAGCTTCCACTTTGTTCCTGCTATTATAAACAAACAGCTGTTGTACAAGTTTGGAGATATTCATCAGTTTATGTTAGCAATACACTAACTGTAACCTCTAACGATTACCAGATCGAATACTTCTACCCGATTGTAACAGCTGTTTTGTCGGTTATTTACAATCGAATGTATCAGTTGTTTTTATCGATTGTTTACTATCGTTATATAGTTCGTTCAATTAATAGTTATAGATAAATGTAATCGAGCTTGACTCGTGAGAAATACTATTTCTAAAAGTAAAAAATAAAAATGAACACAATTCTCACAAAAAATACGTTTAATCGTCAAACGCGTTTCAACGAAAAAGTAGTCATCTTCAGTGACAAATGAGCTACAACTAAATTATAACTAGCCACTAAATTATAACTGTCACTGAAGATGACGACTTTGTCGTTGAAACGCGTTTGACGATTAAACATATTTTTTGTGAGAATTTTGTTCATTTTTATGTTTTACTTTTAGAAATAGTTATAGAAACAAAAAGTAACAGCTGATATCCTCGGCTCCAGCTGAAGTTTTTTGGTAAAAAGGGCTATTTTAGCAACTCAATGCATGTATTGAAAACATACGTTTTTGAAGCAGAATGACGGAAACATATAGTTTATAAATTAAAGTGGTTAGGCTACTCTAGAGGCGGACCTGTGTTGGAGCAACTACTGGTCTGTAAAGACGGACATACTAGACTTACTTATAATAAGTAATTAACAATAGAAATGTACAGAGTGTTCATAAAGTTCCTTTAACACCTTTATTATTTTTGTTACTGAAAATAAGTTAACAAAACTTTGTATATATCTTGTGTTTCTATAACAGGACAGATTTGTTGACATACCTGAACCTCTATGATTTGGGGGGCATGGATGGGGTGCGGGGTTAACAATTTAAAATGCAAAGGTAGGCCATGTAACACATCGTTAGTATCTTGCTTCGTTTCAAAGTAATGGATTATGATATTTGTACCATAACATCAAAGCAGGCGATCCATTTGTTAATGTTAGAAATAAGTAAGTTGTATGTTGAGGTTAAATTTAACGCATTTAAAAAATAGAAAATGTAAATAAATCTAGGTATGGATGTAGATCCCGGTCTTGGTCCATGTTTTTTCATTTGCAATTTAATTCATATATTTCGTACACACAGCAAGCTATTCAGCGCCTGCAACCTTAGCGCACGTGCATTGCATCCCTTCTATCAGCTTCCCAAGCTCCCCAAGATAAAGGATTTGAACCGAATATTTTGTAGTGTAAAGATAACTGCCACATACTTTCTCCCAGTTGAAACTTTATACCTTCCCAAGAGTAGCATAGGAGGTGGTTATTTAGAACTGCAAAAGTAGGAAACTGTTACGATGGAAAATATTAGATGCATGTAACACACATCCATATTATATTATTATTATTAAAACTATTCGATCGATTTGCACCAAACATGTCAATTATGCCTGTATAGATGCACAAATTTTTTTTGAAAAATTTTGAAAAACAACTTCTTTTTGTCCAAAAACCCCCCAAAATCTATTATTATTATTACCTAAACAAGAATTTTTAGAAAGACGCGGTTTTTTGCATATAGTAGGGTACATTAAGGGCTACAAATAAGCAACATTTTATTAAAATAGTAAAAGCTGTCTTTGAGAAATTTCGATTTTTCTCGTTTTTTGACCATTTTTGGGTCAACCCATTAAAAATTAAAAATTTGAAAACATGAAAAAAATGCCTGGCGATACTCCAGAACTACACCTACATACCAAATTACATAAACATCGGACCGTTGGTATGGTCTCCAGCTCTGTACACATCCTGACAGACACACGGGACAGACATCACCAAAAAACAACAAGAGGGAGTAGTCAAACGGAGTCGTTCGTGTGCACACGCGGTTGTATTTTTATATGGATTGTTTGTGTTGATGTGCGCGTGTATAAGTATTATATGTGTTGTCTTTTAATAAGTTATTTTAATGTTATGACGACTTCAGCAGAGGGATATCTGATGATGGAACCAGTTTCGAAAAGCGTCATACTGAGTAAATAAGTAAATTACTTTTCAATTGAAAGTCACATAGACGGATATAATTTTTACATTTTATTCAATCTAATCAGTGACTTGGATACAGAACAATGCATTTTAAATAAAACCGTGTTCATACCGTATCACAGAGAAATAACATTAATATGTAAGGATCTACACAAATAATGACCGGCTCTTTTCTTGGCAAGACAGTGTCGGCGAGGAACCATAAAATCTATTTTCTGATTAAAACCACGAGTTGGCTGAGATGAATGTAACCGCAGGTCGGGCCTCAGGTGGCTCAAGCGTATGTTGATTGGTCATTCATCTTGTTTTCGTGGTTTTTGTAACTATCATTGCACGCTCTAGTATAGAAAGGTTCACCCATGCACTGGGTTTAGGGATGATTTAAAACCCTTCAACTGTTTTGAGTGCTCAATTTTATCAGTCGTGGGGGCGTGGCACTTGGAATAGGTGTACTTTGACAACTCTACTTTGTATCGAATATTTCACTCACTAAAATTGATCCAATCGCAATAAAACAAAAACCGTTGGAAAGAAAATGATTTAAACTTTAATTTTTGTATTTAAAATTCTTTTCTGAAACGAATATTTACATACGTAATCGTCGTTTAAAAATTGTAGTTTACTGAAAACCTAATGTCACGCGAGTAAAAAACAAAGAAATTACTCAACTTTGTCACTTCTATAAAGCTCATACCGCTCGTCAGAAATATTTTGACAATAATCTAAAAATACCATTGGATTCGTCAAGATTTGAACTTTCTAAAATTGCTTTCCAATCAGACGTCACTCTTATAGTTTCGGAAATATAAAGGTTTTTGTAAACCCTTGCAATTGGACAGTTTTCAACCAATGAAACAGCACATTTTGCATTCGAGATATCGCTTACAATTGGTTGTTTTTCTATTTAAATCTTGATTTCGTTTTGTAGGGAAAACTTCGATCTTTCGTTTGGTGCAAAGTAAACATCTAGACTGGTTAGATGTTATTCATACAGCAGTGGAAAATATTCAAACTACCGTTTGAGAACGCAAAGCAAGTCAGCTCCCATGCTGATCCCAACGGTCATTTTGTATTCTCTTTATCCGCGCGAATTTTGGACAGTTTATTCTAATTTTGTGGAACAAGTAATACAATGTGAAATAGTTTACAAAATGAGAATTCACAAGAATACAGATAAATTCTATGATTTACTCTCTACACCTTCTTATAATAGGCTAATATTTCATTTCTGGGCAAATTATATATTCCTAAATTACTATTCAAACTAGGCCTAGTTTTATTAGCAGTCTTGTAGTAGGAACGTAAAAACTGACGTTTTAAAAATAATAAATTTGAAATTGATAAATATTTTTATACAGTTCTACTTAGAACTAAATTACAAAACTTTTTTACATTTATGAAAAAAAAATACGAAATGTTTAATACTTTTTATGTAGGAATAAATTTGAACTTTTTCCTTTCGTTACTGAATATTTCTGTTTCTTGAGCTAATAACGTTGTAAATTTTTCATCAATCCTTTTTTACTG
Source organism: Philaenus spumarius (assembly GCA_018207615.1). Classification (NCBI taxonomy): domain Eukaryota; kingdom Metazoa; phylum Arthropoda; class Insecta; order Hemiptera; family Aphrophoridae; genus Philaenus; species Philaenus spumarius. The sequence goes on along the minus strand of JAGFPH010000301.1, from coordinate 486,346 downwards.
GCATATATAAATCTTTGACCTTTCTCTTAAAAAAAACTATGGAACACTATTGGATTGGTTTATAATTACTATATTTGGTTAATTTTTTAAAATATGCTTGCACACGCACCGAAATAGCTTGGCGTTGCAAAAAACAAAAAATCATAAAGCAGTTCTCGGGTTTCCAACTGCAGGTTTATTTCGACTAATAACCAGCGTGGTATATTTTACAGTGAATCACGGCAGAGGGACGTTAGCATTCCATGGCAGTAAGAGAATCTTGTAGTTTCGCCATAATATATACAGTACTTTACAACATCTATTTTTAGATCCAAAAGTTTTTAATTTGCTTCCGATCCGGCAACATACTCTTTTATCTTCTGTAAAAATTTGGCTGATGAAACACGAAGTAATTGACGACCTATTCTGTGGTTGTATTTGCATTTGTGTTCGTAACCAAGTAATTTTTAATTTATTACTTAATAATATGTATACACATCAGAAATACATAATTTAAGAAAAATACTATTTGAAAACACAGACTTTATTTAGGCCTACCTAACAATGCTGACTCGGCAAATGTGTGCAATTATATAATGGTTATAAAACTGTAGGAATGTTTGTTAAGATTTTGTATTTGTATACATTATTATATATCTAAATAAAGATACAAATATTATCTTTTAATTGCACTGTTTATGAACAGTACAATTAAAAGAAACATAAAACTATGGATTAACTACGTTCATTGGGTTTTCAGGCCGAAATGGGTGCAATTTCCGAATGTCTTGAAGAGAATCTTAGAGTGGGATATGAAAGTAAGAACATTTTAATTTTCACTGATAGTCAAGCAGCGATTAAAGCGCTGATCTTTATATTTAAAAGCTAAATCCAATGACTCACTGATCACGATTTCTCAAAAACTACTGAACGGATTGCACCGAAATTGTTATGTAACTTCCTCTAGGGGCCATAGGTGCTCACTAAGAAAGGTTTTTAAAAAATTCGAAATTTTAGGGGAGATTTGGGAGGGGGGTAAAAGTTACTAAAAAAAAAACACCGAACCGATTGGAATGAAATTTGGTATGTAGCTTCCTCTAGGACCCTAGGTGCTCGCTAAGAAA
>JAGFPH010000301.1:457389-473214 GCA_018207615.1 Philaenus spumarius | reverse complement strand
TGCGAGAAAGATAACACCTAAATTGTATCGTACTGGTTGTGTGGGTGGCCTAATACTGCGAGAAAAATAACACCTAAATTGTATCGTACTAGTTGTGCGGACCGTAATTTTAGTTACCCTATTCTGCCTGAATAGTTTCATACGTTGCAAACTAACCGATTGGGTACCTCGGTATCAAATACTGTATTTAGTAAACAAGTGCGAATATTTATTAAGTTAAAAGTACTTGCCTGACTTAATACGTTGATTTAATTAAGTAAATTACGTTTATTTATTTACGTTGGTTTAATTTGATTGGTTTTTGTGATAGATTACACATGCATATAGAATGTAAACAATCTAACTAACAGCTGTCATGTTAGTTAAACAGATTGTTAATAATAGATGGCGCCTTTTATTAGGAATCATATTGAAAGTATTTTTAATATTTTTTTACAAAAACATTAATGTTAAGCTATCTATCTATTTTTCGTCAATAGCGGGGAACATACGCTTTAAAATGATAATTGAATCATTAATTTGATAAAGAATTAAGGGAGACATCGCTTTGAGAAAATACAATAATTCTACCACGCAGCTGGACCGCTGACGTGAGTTGAGCAAATTTCCAAAATTAAGTTTATAGGCCTATGTTGTAACAACAATTTGGGAAATAGGTCTACTCACGAAGGCGTTGAACAGCTGTCTGTGTGTACGCAATATATTAATAGAATTTGTTTGCGCCCAGTGGCCTCGCGAGTTTGCACCACTTGGCTTCGAACCGGGTACTTTTATGGTCTTTTACGTTTTGGTCGATTTTAGGGGAACCAAGCGAGCTATAAGGTCGCGTAATAAACCAAAATGTGCAGAATCACATCCTACATTTATATTTTTGGAAAAAAAACTCTAAAAAAATTTCATTCTCGTAGTACGAATCCCAAAAAATAGTTACTTAAGGTCAAAAAACGTACTTCCGGTTGTTGGATTTTTTTGGCTAACGAACTCGTCGGAGCCACATAGACAACCAACAGGTGTACCAAATTTGAACCAAATCGGACTTAAAATGCGGCCGCTAGAGTGCGAACACACACATATATATATATACAGGGTGTATCAGGAAGAAACGGAAAGAATTGCAGGACGTGTTCTACTGGTGAAAATAATGAAAAAAGTTCATATAAACATAGGTCTGCAAACGCTTCGTTTTCCAGATATCCGCCATTTTTTTTTTTTGTACAAAATAATTCATATCTAGAGAATGGTTTGACTGATTGAGTTCAAACTTGGCATGAAGTTTAACCTAACAGTGATATACCTCAAGAAAAATAAACGATTAAATACAATCATGAGTTTCAAAATGGCGGCTGTTTGAAAATTTCAAGCCTAATTTACTCCAAAACCGTACATTTTAACGAAAATTGTCAAGACATCTTTCTTGTAGTCCTTTTGATTTCCTATCGGATAGTGTAACTGTCAAAACAATCAGATGAAGGATAACAGTTAAGTTATGTGTACTAATTGGTTTGTTCAACCCGGCATCCTATACCAACACAGTAAATACTACAATATTGTATGGACATTTGTTGTCATTACCTTTTAACTTAGCTATTATCCTTCATCCCATTGTTTTGACAGTTAGACCATCCGATAGGGAATCAAAAGGGCTACAAAAAAGGTGTCTTGACATTTTTAGTTAAAATGTTCAGTTTTGGAGTAATTTAGGTTTGAAATTTTCAAACCGCCGCCATTTTGAAACTCATGATTGGATTTAATCGTTTATTTTTCTTGAGGTATATCACTGTTAGGTTAAATTTCATGCCAAGTTTGAACTCAATCAGTCAAACCGTTCTCTAGATATGAATTATTTTGTACAAAAAACAAAATGGTGGATATCTGGAAAACGAAGCGTTTGCGGACCTATGTTTATATGAACTTTTTTCATTATTTTCACCAGTAGAACACGTCCTGCAATTATTTCCGTTTCTTCCTGATACACCCTGTATATATGAATTTTAATGACACGCCCAAAACGTGTTCTGGGGACCATGATCGGTGCTCATTTGCTACTCCCGACCTTGGGTCTTACCATAAGGGCCACTGCAATAGCTCATTTTTCCTATGGAAATTCGCTAAAAACACCTTTGAGAAATAATATATTATAAAGGATTGTATAGTGTGAAGATTTTATTGTCAAGATACAAATTGCCTATAGACCCTACGCTTTACATTGCAAGTGTAATGTTTCTTTGTATGTTCAATTTGGATTTCTGGCACGTAGTTTTTGTTTTATTATATGCGAATTCGTGCCTTTATTATTAGGCCTGCCGACGAAAATAAAAACAGCTATGAATATAAATCGTTGGTTGTATTGATTTAATAAATTAATAATTTGACAATGCAGCTGAACCGCTGACAAGAGTTGAGCGAATTTCCAATATTAAATTTATATGTTTTAGGGTTTCAACCAACTATTTGGGAAATTGGTCTACTCACGAAGGCGATGAGTAGCTGCCTATGTTGTACGAAATATATTAGTAGAATTTGTTTGCACCTAAGCCTCCAGCTTCGACCCACTGGTTTGCGTCTGGACCTTGTAGCCTCGGGTTACGGACTGCTTTGCTTCGCTCGCAGCGTAGAAAACGCCCCCACGGTAAAATCCCACGCGTGGATTTTAACCAGGTACTTTTATAGTATTTTACGTTTCGATCGATTTTTGAGGAACCAAGCGTGTATAAGGTCGTGTAAAAGCAAAATGAGGTGAATAATATCCTACATGTATTTGTGTGCATAAAACCCCAAAAAAGTTCCATTCTAGTATGAAAAATCGCAAAACAAATTTACTTCCTGTCAAATAACGTGCTTCTGGTTTGTTTGATTTTTTTTTGGCTACAAACTAGTCCGAGCGACCTAAACACGCACCAAATTTTACCAAGTCGATCTTAAAATGCTGCCTTTAGAGTGGAACACATATACATATAATACATATATATACAAAATTTGTAATGACACCCAAAACTTTTTCTGGGGACCATGATCGGTGCTCATTTGCTATTCCCGACCTTAGGTCTCATCATAAAGGTCACTGCAATAGCTCATCTTTCCTATGGAAATTCGCTAAAAAACTATTCAGCAAGTTTAATTGAATTTAAGCCCCGTTCAACAATCTATATCTATATAATATAAAAGCCAAATCCACTGACTCACTGTACGATTTCTCAAAAACTACTGAACGGATTGGAACGAAATTTGGTATGCAGCTTCCTCTAGGGCCGTAGGAGCTCACTAAGAAAGATTTTCAAAAAAATCTAAACTTTAGGAGGGTTTAGGGGATGTCAAGGTTACTGAATCACGATTTCTCTAAAACTACTGAACGGATTGGAGTGAAATTTGGTATGTAGTTTCCTCTAGGGCCGTAGGTGCTCTCTAAGAAAGGTTTTCAAAAAATTCGAAAGTTTAGGGGAGGTTTGGGGGGGTCAAAGTTACTAAAAATCCCTATAAGAAATACACAGTGTAATATATTTATTGATATAATATATACATTTAACTTTGATTTGTCTATCCGTGCAAAGCTGGATCGGGCCAGCTAGTATTGTATAAAAATCTAATGATTTCTGTCTGTGTGTTACTCAATCCCGTAAAAACTACTGGATGGATCTGAATGAAATTTGGTACACATATAGATCACGACCTGGAATATGACATAGGCTAGACTTCATTTAGATTAAGGGTTGAAACAACCCCTAAAACAATAAATATTTATTATTATAATTGCATTAAGACTAGAGAGCTGGAAATGTGTACATTTATTTCTAACAAGATGTATATAAAAAGTAAACCACATATGAGTTTTTTAGAGTACTGTTAAGGAATGATAATTTAACAACCCCTAAAACAATACAAATTAATTATTATACTTCGCATTAAGCTAGAGAGCTGGGAATTTGTACATTTATTTCTTACAATACATACATATCATGTAAATCATATTTGCATTTTAAAGCGTGCTGCTAAAGGGTGAAAATGTAATAACAACCCCTAAAACAATAAACATTTATTACTATACTTCCCTTAAGGCGAGAGAGCTGGACATTTTTTCAAAATGAAACAATGAAATATTTGGACTAAAACTCACTATGCGGCGGATCTTTGGACCGTTACCTGCTAGTAAACTAATATAAGTTCTCGCACCTGGACGCAAGAGCCTTATTTAATTAAGGCATGAAGTTTTCAAAACGAACGACATGTGGTTGAAAGAAGATGGCGTATACCTTAAAACAATTCGAGCTGAATTAAAAACAGACTATTCCATCCTTTCCGTTTCGTTTTATTCCGCCTGTACTAGTAGTTTTTATGATGACGTCATCTCTTGACAGACACTGGCTCGGCTCCAACAGCTGTCAATCACCGCACCTGACCTGCTAATTACTGACGAGATCGGATTCGCAAAAACAGCTCTCAACTCCACGCCTTGTTCCGTTGTTTTTGGAAGCGGTTAGTCTGTCGGGCTATTATCGGATTTAAAATGAGCAGGGTTATTTATACGCGCGTATCGGGCACGTCCGTCATAAACACTGACGTTGAAGTTCAAGAGTGAGTTTGTGAATAACAAAATTACTTTATTGATATGTACGTGAGTTCATAAAATGGCGCAGCGAGTTTATAATTAAAAGGTCTGTACATAATAAGAAAAGAGTGAATTCGTAAATAATTAATTTTATAAATACACTAGGAGAAACCCCTGCGTGCTCCGCACGCCAACTCCGTTGGAAACTTCTATACACACACAGTCATGTTATGTTTTCTTTATAATAAAGGTGTAGGATTAATAATAAGCCCAAAGCTAAGATGGTAAATAATGTTAAATGTTCAAATCAAATTATTTCGTACATTTTATAACAGCAGTTATAATAAAGGCAGTTAAAACAACCAGATCAGGTCTACATTTTAATAAAAACCTAACCTAAAAGTTTAGGTTATAGAAATAATTGCTTCAAAGTTTGAAATCAGGTGTTAATGGAAATATTATAGCAAACAGATGTTTTATATGTTATTTTATTCAATTGGTTCCTATGCTAATAAATGTAAATACATGTAATGTTTCATAGTCTAGGCCTAACGTAAGATTTTTTCCTACTAAATTTACAAATATTGAAATAAATATGTTTTTATCAAAACGAATTATAGCCTATGTTGCTCAGAGATAGTGTAGCTTTTTATTAGTAAAACTATTTTTTCAATCGGTTCAGTAATGCCAGTGATTACACCCTACATACAAACAAACAAACAAATTTGACCTCTTTATAATATTAGTATAGACAAAGTGAGTACACAAATTCTATAAATTTAAGAATAAAGTAAACTTAACACTAAACAAATCAATTAATTATAAACCCTTTTTTTAAATGAAACTCGTAAAAGTGAAAGATTTTCCATCTAATAAAACTATGTAATTTTGATTACTTATTGGCGAATTTCCATAGAAAAGATGAGCTATTGCAGTGACTCTAAGGTTAGGAGTGGTCAATCAGCACCGATCATGGTCCCTAGAACACGCTTGGGATGTCATTTAAAATCATATTTATTTATATATGTGTTCGAACTCTAACGACCGCATTTTAAGACCGATTTTATCTAAATTTGTTATACACGTTGGTTTCTAAGTCGCTCGGACGAGTTCGGTAGCCAAAAAATCCAACAACCGGAAGCACGTTTTTGACTGGAATTAACTATTTTTTTTTTAGATTTTTCGTCCTAGAATTGAACTTGTTTATTGTTTTATTTTCGAAAATAAATGTAGGATATTATTCTCCATAATTTGTGTTTTACACGACCTTATAGCTCGTTTCGTTCCCCCAAAATCTATTGAAACGTAAAATACTATAAAAGTATCCGAAGCCGGCGGCCGAGTTTGTACGTTGTGAGCGAAGCGAAGCAGTCCACAACCCGAAACCGAAAGCGAGTTTTTCCGCTGCGAATTCTGTGGAACCAAATATTTTGTCCAAAACTTTGATTGTCCATTACTTTAAAATGAAGCAAGATACTAAGCTCTAGTTTGGCCCATACTGTTTTTATTTTAATAAGCTTTTCAATGGCGTACTACATGACCTACCATTATATTTGAAATTGTGAACCTCCTTACCCCTTAAGCCCCCAATATCATAGAAGGTCAGATTCATGGGTGGTGCCCGTATGATATTTTCTAGGGGGGGGAGGGCTCCGATCGGGGTATGGGCTTAACACAAGGACGCACATGTGAGCTTGAAACTGAACACTATGAGAAGCGGACGACGCACAGTGCATTGAGTGCTTCGAACGCCAACCCCCGTATTGGGAGTATTTCCAATACAAAATGGATTGCGTGCTTAGCACGCCATTCCCCATATTGGGAGTATACCACAATGCATTGGTGGTTATTACTTAAAAAGGTTCAAAAATTAAAAATAAAGTAATTTCTACTCATTTAGGCTATATAAAATAAAAGGTACGCTCCTAGCATAGGAAATACGAAATTTGCATAGCAGTGAACGTGTTAAGGGGTAGCCTCCCCTCCTTCAAAGAAAGGAGTCCAGGGATATTTTTCGCCTCCCCAAGAAAACTTTTAAAATTTGGGAAGCCAATTTGCCTGCTCACGTGAAATATTAACCCACACAGCATTAAGTCTGTAGCTTTACACCGTCAGTGAATACACAAAGACCTGTAACACTCCTAGAGGCCGCACCAAGTAGTGACCCAGCAGCTCATGCTTGAACTCTTGTAAAAAATAAAATAAGTATATGTAAAATCAAACGGCACATAACATTTAAAACATATTTTAGTGCTAATCTCGTTAAAGAAAAATACCTGACTACAATTAATAATAAATATACATATTTTTCTTTCCCTGGGAGGTAGGTATGGGCGCCCATGGGTCAGACCGGTCAGATATGTACAAAGTTTTGTGAACTTATTTTCAGTAACAAAAATATAGAGGGAGGTAATAGGACCCTCTGTATAATCGCTTTACAACAAGAGAGTCCCTAAAAGAGTCCGAGAGTGGTGCAGGTAGTACACATCCGAGGGTAGCTGGGGGGCCTGCTGGATCTCACACATGTATTTTGGAATCGGGTATTTCTTTGTTTTCATATAATATACGTAGTGTACTCAACAAACTTCAAGAGTTTGAAGTGTTTTTAAATAATTTGCTCATAAAGCCTACGGCAATTTGTTTGTCTGAAACATGGACAACTGTACACAATGAAAAAATTCTTAATACATTAGAAGATTATTATTTAGCATCTTGCTTTTCAAGAAAAAATAAGTTGGGAGGTGGAGTTGCAGTTCTGGTGAGGAACGGTGTTAATTCCATTCCTCTTACTAACATCAATGCGCTTTCTGTTGAATCAGTTTTTGAAGTTTCAGCAGTGAACTAAAAACCGATCATTGCTCAATTGCACTAGTATCGATATATAGAGCTCCAACTAGCGATATAACAATGTTCATAACTAGAATAGATGAAATTCTTACTATCCTTGCAAAAAAAAAGAAGAAAAAAATACAGATAGTTTTAGCAGGGGATTTTAACATTGATCTACTAGTCAACAATAGAGATACAATTAAATTTCTACACCTTTTAAAAAGTTATAACACTTTGCCTAATTTTAGCGAGCCAACTAGAATTGGTTCGGGTTCAGCTTCTTGTATTGATAATATGTTTACAAATTTTGCACCATTGAGGAACATATTGTATGACCCTTGCCTATCAGACCACAAAGGTCTTTCAATTCAAATTCAAAATTTAGGAAAACGCAAATATAAAAAAACAAATTTTCAACCTAAAAGGGTTTTTAATGAACACAATCTGAGCAGTTTTATTGGACTTCTAGAAAATATAAAACTTTTCTCAGTTGAGTTTCCGTTTTCTGAAAGTCAATGTATAAATACAAATTTTGACAGTTTTTTGAATGAATTCAATGGAGCATTTGATGAAGCTTTTCCATTGAAATTGGTAAAACTAGAAAACAAAACTGTCAAAATTCCCTGGATTACCACAGGGATTAGAATATCATGTGAAAGGAAACGTGTCCTGTTTGAGAGCCAGCGGACCCTATGCTGCCCTGCGGCTTCTGATTTCTATAAGCTTTACTGTAAAATATTGAGGAGAGTCATTCTAGCTGCTAAGAAAATGGCGAATGACAGATACATTGATAGGTCAAAAAATAAATCCAAGGCAGTCTGGCAGGTTGTGCGAAGAGAGACTGGAGCTGTGGGCGTTTCTGGAGGTAGTGATTTGAGACTTTGCAGTGGAGGATCCATTATTGAAAACCCGTCTGAAATTGCCAGCACGTTTGGTAATTTTTTTATACAAATTACCGATAATTTGGGACTAAAACCTAACAATGACGGTATGATAAAACACTTAAAAAACAAAAAACATCCATTTTCAAATTCAATTTTTTAAAATCCGACCACTGCGGAAGAAGTGTATAAAGTAATTTCGGGATTAAATAATACAAACGCTATGGGTTGGGATGGTATTCCTACCAAAGTTTTGAAAGCTTCTTCCCATATTATTTCAAAACCATTGTCTTTTCTTATCAATCAGACTTTTGAGAATGGTAGTTTTCCGGATAAACTTAAATATTCCCTAATAAAACCTATCTTTAAAAAAGGAGATGAATCTAACATTACAAATTACCGTCCTATAGCACTAATACCGGTTTTGTCTAAAATTTTTGAAAGAGTAGTTCTGAGCAGAATTTTGAAATTTTTTGATAAATTTAATGTTTTAACAGAGAGCCAGTTTGGATTCCGGAAAGGCCTCTCTACAGAATCTGCTATATATAATATACTAGATGCTGTAACTCGCTCGCTGGATAAGAACATGCATGTAGCATCTCTAATGTGTGACCTATCAAAGGCGTTTGATTGTGTCGACCATACAGTTCTCCTTTATAAGCTAAACTATTATGGTATTCGTGGAAAGGCAAATGAGTGGTTGCAGTCATACTTAACATGTAGAAAGCAAAAAGTAGTCTATACAGACTCTTACGGATTGCACTGCTCTTCTTGGGAAATAAATTCTCGAGGTGTGCCTCAGGGATCAATATTGGGTCCTTTACTGTTTTTGGTCTACATAAATGACCTGCCTTATAATATTGGGGAAGCAAAAGCTGTCCTGTTTGCTGATGACACCACTTTAACGGTTTTTGGGAAGAATAGTATTAATCTAGAAAAGTCGGTTACTTCATCACTGATTATGGCAGAAAATTGGTTTTTATCAAATGGTCTAAAACTTAATAAAAATAAAACTCAGCTAATGCAGTTCAGTTGTAAACAATTAAAAGACAAAATTTCAATTAATCATTTAGAACCAAGTACAGGCTCGTCAAAATTTCTGGGAGTGGTAATTGATGAAAACATAAACTGGAAATCACATATTACCTTCATTTCAAATAAACTTAACTCAGCTTGTTTTGCACTACGCACTATTTCACGTATTTCCAATCCGGATACAATTAAAACAGTATATTTTGCATATGTGTACTCTCACCTGAAATATGGTGTTGCTCTTTGGGGGAACTCGGTAGAGTCTGGAAACATTTTTTCTATTCAAAAGAGAATTATAAGAATAATTTGTAATTTAAAAGGTAGGCAATCTTGCAGAAATTCATTTTCGAAATTAAAATTTTTAACTCTTCCCTGTATATACATCCTGAATGTCCTGCTCTTTTTTAGAAGTAATTATATGGGTGTCGATCAGTACAAACATGGATATTCCATGAGACGGCAAATGCTTCAATACCCAGTACATAGATTAAAGTTGTTGGAGGACGGGGTGCGCTATTTTGGTCTCAAATTGTACAACAGGTTGCCAGACAATATAAAGGAAGTGCCTAGCATTAAAGGCTTTAAAAATAAACTTAAGGCCTTCTTAGTAAAGCGGGCATTTTACTCGGTGGAGGAGTACCTGGGGCTTTGAATGGATTTTATATGTAGTTGTTTTATTTTATGATTAATTTGAAATTGTTAATATAGTTATATATGTCTTATTTTTATTACTTGTGTCGTATGTGTATTATGTGTATATGTGTATTAATTTCTATTCTGTGTATATGTTTTATCATGATATGTGACAACTCAAATGTTCAATAAGAAATGTAACCAAATGAGGCTAATAAACCAAATACCAAATACCAAATCACAACCTAACCACACACACAGTGTTTGAACCTTACTATCAAAGCAATCTAGCGGATTACATTCCAACTTCCTACACCTCGTAACAAATCATTTACATGCAAGATTACAAGACAAAGTTTTACTTCTTGGTTATGAATATTCCGTGGCCGCGGAGGAATACAAAGACGGCGGGAGTTAGTCTAATTAAAACATTCATTAGAATAAGCAATAACCCCGGCCTCTGCCTCCTTTACAACTGCAAGCTTTATAAATATGTAACAGACAACAGACGCATTCGAGACATCAATGGTTCAGTTATTGTAATTGTAAGGTAAGGAGGCAGTTTGTTCATTTCCTGTCTCCATCCCTTCCCCCTAGATCGACTGTTTGTCTACGATTCGGTTATATCTCTCAAGTGGATCAATTTTACAGTTCTTGCGTAATTTCACATACTAATTCCATTTATTTATACAAACACTATGGACTTGGCTCACCAACCCCGGCGGCAACCCACGGCAAAGCCAATGCAAACAGATTACTGTACACTCTGATAAATTCACGGAAATTACGATTGTGAGGTGACCTATACATAGCCAATATAAGACAGAGATCGAAATAGACACGACCAACCACAATAATTCCAATTTCGGCAGTAATATTTAAATAATCAATAAACAACATTTCAAACAAATTTTGCAACTAAAAGAAACAATATAATATGTAACACCAGATGTTTGACTTATAATACAGCAACCCTTTTGTTTGCTTTTACCTAATCTAAAAACACTGTTAGTTGTGAAGAATAATTACCTGATTCTAAATTCGACAAATTGGCTGCAAAAAAAACTTGTTTTGGTTCCTCGTAGGCCTAACCTAAAATTATGTTTTGATCCACATCAGCTGTTTAATTTTTAATATATAACACCAGATGTTTGAATTGGATTATAATACAGTAATAATTTTTAGTTGATTTTTGTTTCTGATTGCTTTTAGTTTGTCAATCTAACCTAAAACAGCTATTGGTTGTGAAGAATAATAACCTGATTTTAAATTTGCCAAATTGGTTTCAAATAACCATGTTTTGGTTCATTGTAGACCTAACCTAAAATCGTGTTAAGTTTTTGATCCAAATCAGCTGTTTTATTTATAATCTGTAACAACGGACGTTCGAATTGAATTATAATAGGCCTACAGTAATACAATGGATCGTTGGTTTTTGTTTGTGTTTGCTTTTAGTTTGTTAATCTAACCTAAAAAAAATCTGTTGGTTGTGAAGAATAATAAACTGATTATAAATTTGCTAATTTGTTTGCTATGGTAATGAATGTAAACAAACATGTGTTGCTAAGCTTTTGATAGAAACAGCTGTTTTATCTGATATAGGGCTCGGAGTAAACCTAAGAGTTTTCATTGTTTTTGCTTCAAGATAAACATATTGCAAAATATTGTCTTAGTGTGCGTCTATGACAACATAATAATATACCTCAAAATTTGTTATCTTTAGCAGTTTTTGCTACACGTTGATTCTAATACCGTCAGTCTTTCAGTCAAGACAAAACCGCTTACATCCTATTATTTTAAATGAACAATTCTTGTATCTATCTTTGTATCTGTCGCGGATCTTGAAAACGGCTCTAACGAATTCAAAGAAATTTTGTATTTAGGTGTAGTTTTGATTTTTAAGTACACCCATATAATTGTATTTCGTGTAAAAACGCAAACATTTTTGAGAAAATCTAATTTAAAAGTTGAAAATTTTTAACATAGGGTCTTATGGGTGGCCTTGTTGGTTACAAAATAACAATAAAATAGTAAATAAAGCGATCAAAACAGCTGTTTATAAACAAGCCAATTTATACTGTTTAGCACGTTGGAAATAGAGTGGAATAGAACTGAGATTGAGTACTATCCAAAACCAGCTGTTCATTGGAGAGTTTTTAATTACTGTTAAAAAACAAGCTAATTTATACTGTTTTAACAAGTTGGAATTAGAATAAATTGGGCCCGATTTAATAATTTATTTTGTCAAAAAATAAGGTAAACTTGGCAAAGATGGATACATTCTAATAGTCTATTTTGTAATATAGCCCTGGCTCATTTCTGAAACATAGTATTGAGGTTCTGTTAATCCTGCAATAGTTTTTACTATATTTAGGCCTGGTTTCAAAACTTTAGTTGATAGAAGATAGTAGAACTAGGACTAAAATCGTAATGAAAGCCTCTCACGTTTCTAAAGCATGTATTTGAGGTTATAATTAATCTTGCAATTAGTGTTAATATATTTAAGCCTGGTTTCATAATTTTAGTTGACATTAGGTTAACGAGATTCTCTAGCGAATTTTCCAACTGCGAGCGAAGCGAAGCAGCCATATGAGGCCGAAGACCGAGGCGGGGTTGCGGCGCGAAGCGTCCATGGGCAGAGCCCCTAGTATATATAAAGACTAGCTGGCCCGATCCGGTTTTGCAAGGATAGACAAATCAAAGTTAAATGTATATTAACAAAAAATATATATCAATAAATATATTACACTATGTATTTCTTATGGGGATTTTTAGTAATTTTGATCCACCAAACCCCCCCACCCCCTAAATTTTCGAATATTTTGAAAACATATCTTAGCGAACACCTACGGCCCTAGAGGAAGCTACATCCCAAATTTCATTCCAATCCGTTTGGTGGTTTTTGAGATTTCGTGATGAGTGATATTTGGATTTTATATATATTTATATTTGCCCTTAATAAGTCCGTCTAACATTTAATTTCTCCCACTTTACGCGAAAGAGAATGCTTAATACAAATAGTAAACGTTTCATCAAAAGCAAATAAGTCGTGTTTGAGCTAAACCTTCAAACATGCACGCGTTCCGTTTTTATCATAATATAATGGTATACATTGATATCTTCTTCGTGATAAACATTCCACGTAATTAATTGTACTTTACGTCAGAATAAATTAACTGTATTAAAACTGACTCACTCGACTGACTCATAGCCTTACGTAAGTCGCTATACTCCACCTGGTTCTGCTGCAACTCAGTCATTAGTGAATATCTTCGATTTTCTTTTTGGAAAATTATTTGTTTTGACACAAATAATCAACACTCTTTACTTGTAGAGAAACTAAATACAAATTGTAAGAAATCGTTTCAAGTTTCAGTTTTTAAATACGAGACTGGCGACATCTTTACCATAGGTTCGACTCTAAATTGCCTCGTCGTTATTAGCCAGTTTCCATAGTAGTAAATGAGCACCGATCATGGTCCCCAGAACACGTTTTGGGGTGTCATTAAATTGTATATATATGTATACTAGCTGGTCCAATCCAGCTTTGCACGGATAGATAAATCAAATTTAAACGTATATTAACAACAACAAAAAATATCAATAAATATATTACACCACGTATTTCATATGGGGATTTTTAGTAACTTTGACCCCCCATAATCCCTAAAATTTCTATTTTTTTTTAAACCTTTCTTAGCGAGCACCTAGGGCCCTAGAGGAAGCTGCATACTCAAAGCAAATATTATAACGTATATTATAGTATTCATTAGTTCTATAACTCATAATATTTAAAAAAAATCAACTTCACAAGAAATAATTATAACGATTAAAGTTGTAAACTATAATCTACACTGGGTTTACAGATGATGGGTGAAATCAGCTTTTATATTATATGTTACTCACGTACGTACGCTCGTACACTTGCTTTTATAAGAGTTGATTATAACTGTTGTTATAAAATATCCGAAATAATTTGATTTGGACGTTTAACATTATTTACCATCTTAGTTTTGAGGTTATTATTAATCCTACACCTTTATTATAAATAAAACCTAAAGTATGTCTTTAGAAAGTTCCATCGGGGGTTGGCGTGCGTTGTTAATTTTATTTCACTACTTCAGGATATGTAGTTAGGAGTTTGAAGTCTTGTTGCTACACGGTATTTCCGCATGATAGTCTACAGCTTCGGCTATATAAATAAGATGTACACATGGTAAGGCCAGGTGAATCATTGTTGACTCAACAAACTTTGCTCCCTACTGAGAATGTGCAAACACCCCTGGGCACTCTCTCTACATAGGTCAGATAGTCTTTGATATCCTCCCCTCCACTACATTAGCACATTGTATGATTTGGAGTCGTATCTTAGAAGCGAAGGGAAATAATAATTTGTAATACTTGTTTGGAGTTGTATTACTGATCTTTCATGTAACACAGCCCCTCTCTTTTTTAAACATACAGAAATAAAAGAAATGTTTGCACACACTTATAACCTTGCCCAAAAACTCCTATTGAAGTAATTATTACCCTATGTCCTCCTTATGTGTGTCTCTCTCTCTCTCTCTCTCTCTCTCTCTCTCTCTCTCTCTCTCTTTCTCTCGCCTCCCCTTTCTCTAGATTTGTAAAAAAATTCTCTCTCCCTCGCATTTTAATTATAACTCTATTTCACTTTTAATTTTATAACCTCTCTATTTTCCTTCCTTATTCCCATTCTCTCTCTCCTAATTTAAGTCAAAACATCACCTTAATCTCAATTTGCAACATCTCTCATTTTCTTCCCTCCCATTAGAAAATAATATTCCTTCTCAATGTCAATGTATAAAACTTCTGATTCCTTTCTTATTTCCTGTTTCTCTCTTCCTTTATCGTTTAATTCATTGAGCTCTCTCTCTCATTCGATTTGCAACACCTTTCATTCTTCTATTCTAACAATATCAATAAATAATCCCTCTCAATTTCAATTTATAACCCCCTCTTTTCCTTCTTCTTATTCTCTTTTTCTTTCTCACCCTATCATTTTAATCGTTCTCTGACTCTCTTAACAAGATTGTCTGTGTTTCAATTTACTTTATACGCAGGTTTAACTGTTAAATATATATCAAAACAGTTGGGTGTGTAATAATATAAAATGAATGCACTCATAGATGTCAAATACACCTCAAAACCTGATTTGTAGTTTGTAAGTTCGTTCTGGAGGCATGAACAACAAACTGGGATGATAGCGTTTATTGGAGCTAATAATTTTCGAAAGCCTAAAAGGGATACGGTACATACATCGATTTGGGCGAAACTCACTGTGCGTTTTTCAGAAATGGAACTCGGATCTAAAATCGTTATTTTAATTGCGTGTAACTGTAAGGCACAATATTTACCCGGTAATCCTGTTATTTATTGAATCACATCTGCGAGCGAAGCCGCAGGTACTAGCTAGTTACAAATCAAAATACAAACTGACACGCGGACGGTGAAAGCGAAATTCGTTATCAATAGTTTGTTATTATCTTAATATTTTATTGTTGTTTAGAACACTCGTAATTTTTTAGGCGTAGAACACTGAGTTAATTGTACGTAAAATACCGCCAACACACCCTCGCTGCAATCTGTTACGACGCAACAGGCGAAACGCACTTAAAAAATTCATTTGAATCTGTCTATTGTTATAGGTTGAAGTGTGTATTCCTGTCCAAGTATTTGTTAACTACTTTCCTGACACGATAGTTATTTCTTGTGTGTAATTTGTTGTACAAGTATATCTTAGCCGATATCTTAAGATGATCAAAAACATTAAAATGGTTACTACTACTAAGTCTGCGTTTAGCCAAGGTCGAACAAAGAAGTAACGAGAAAGAACCCCAACTATCGTCGCGTAAAACCTAACAAACAGATTTCGTCACGACATATGAA
>JAGFPH010000301.1:447276-457379 GCA_018207615.1 Philaenus spumarius | reverse complement strand
GTTAGCGGGAGGGATATCGTCGCGTAAAACCTAACAAACAGATTTCTTCACGACATATGAAACCAGCCGATAAGCCTCTTCAGACACACGAGTATAATACGTAAGATATAGCAAGAGGTCTCAGATGAGTTAGCGGGAGGGAAATATTTAGGTAAGTGTCGACGCCGTCCGCTGGTGCTGGGGATGGACACCACGCAGGGACAAGATTTATTGGAAACTCGTACAAGGGCTTCCAGACCGAAGTAGTACGTTCAGAGCACGGCAATAGACTGAGACTTTCTGACCCCCCACCGCTCGAATCAACTCCGAGTCTACTGCGCATCTCGCGGCCATTGGTACCTTCACTAGTATACAGTTTGTAAGTGAGGAATTTGTAAAACAAAATGGTCGCTAATTTGTACACAGTTAACCTAAAAACACGACACAATTAAAACAACCATAAAAAAGCCGTGTTAATTAAAATGTAAATAAAGCACTGTAATTGAGCAACAATATACCGTTCGCTAAGCCTATGTTTAAGTCTTAATTAACTAATATACTAAAAGAACGAGAGATTATACTCTTAATTGATGAGTTTGTTTACAATTGCCGTTTATTTGGAAAACAAATTAAATTTGTATTT
This sequence comes from Philaenus spumarius, assembly GCA_018207615.1. Classification (NCBI taxonomy): domain Eukaryota; kingdom Metazoa; phylum Arthropoda; class Insecta; order Hemiptera; family Aphrophoridae; genus Philaenus; species Philaenus spumarius. Next base: position 456,757 of record JAGFPH010000301.1, on the reverse strand, counting down.
AGAAGCCGTCAACGTCTGCGTCTCAGCCTTTTAATTATTTCACTTTTATTTTCCTAACGAAGCTTGTATAACGTAGCCTGCGCGACGTGTTGTTATTCCGTCTTCTGACGTATGTCCGCCGCCGACGTATTTAGACGTATTTTACAACTGTACAGCGACAAAAAGATTACTTAAAACCAAGGCCGTAGTCAGGAAAACTTTTCGGGGGATCAGGTCCGGACCGGGGATTTGAATTTAAACCCTTTTAACACGTCCACTGCTAAGGACGCACATGTGAGTTTGACACTGAACACTATCAGAAGCGGCCGACGCACAACTTCGCACGCCAACCCCCGTATTGGGAGTACTTTCAATACACAGTTCATTGCGTGCTTCGCACGCCAACCCCAATATTGGAAGAATTTTCAATACACAGAGCATTGCGTGCTTCGCACGCCAATTTTGGGCCTATGTGCTGTGGACGCTTTAAAATATTAGTGATTATTACGTAGAAAGGTTCAAAAATAATAAATAACGTAATTTCTACTCATCTAGGCTATAAATATTTAAAAAAATAAAAGGTTAGCTCCTAGCATATTAAATACGAAATTTGCGTAGCAATGAACGTGTTAAACAACAATTAAATGCTTATTTTTTTAAATTTGTATATAGTTACCCATGTAAAATTTTACAGGATGTAAAATTAATGATTTTGGAATTAATGATTAGGATGAATGATTTTGTTTTGTTAGAGTAAAGTATTTTTGTTGAACCTTCATAGTTTTCTTATTTAATAGATTAGATCAATCTCTCAACTCACAAGAGAGTAAGGACTGCAACCAAGTGTAATGTACGTTGTAGTTTAATCAAGCAAATCCAAAAATATCAGAATGCATGCAATGCACAATGATGTAAAATATGTTGCTGGATCCTCTGTTGTGTTGTCCATTTTATAATTTAACTTGCTCTTATTAAACCTAGTATTAATTTTTACTGCTAAATTTCGGGATTTCGGATGGGATTTTGACCCCCCTCCCCCCCCCCCCCTGGCTACGGCCTTACTTCCAACTCAAAACACACTCCCTCTACCACTTAGTAAAACACCTATGGAAATGGGTGCTCGCTCAATGCAGACCAAATTCATAATTTTTTTACAATCAATTACCCCTACATACAATCAAACAATCAAATTTTACTTCTTTATAATATTAGTAGCCTATAGAAAATTGGTATTGATCATCTCAACTTAGGTTATGATTAATCCTACATCTTTATGAAAAAGTAAAGGGGTTGGCGTGTAAAGCACGCAGCTATCAGCACTAGTTTAATTATTTACTATAGCCTACTGGAACAAATGTTTTAATTGAAATGTTAGTCGCAAAAGACTTCTACCATCACTGGCAAACACAGTGAACCAATACCTACATTACCTACCAATACCTACAACAAAAAACACATACCCAACACTACTAACTAACCTGAAAACACCATCCTACGTGTGAATTTCGGTTTTCTCCGTCCCGACATGATAACACAGAACACAGTACACCAGTCGTAGCGCGTATCCAACTGAAGGGTTCCGGACTGATTGGATCCGGACACGACGAAGGTCAAGGGTCAGCACCCGTAACCCGGAGTTCTCAGATAAGACGGGATTTCAGGACTCAACGAGACCTTTCATTAGTAGTTTATACAGTAGTCTACGTTATCTAAGGTTCAGAAGGTGGGATTCGGACGAATTAGATTTCTTCTGGGAATTTTACTGGATTCAGACGATTCTATTTTTAAAATTTCTACAACCAGCTGCACAATAAATTCGATAAATTTTTCGCGACAGCTGAAAACACTTGATAGGGAAATGACAGATAAATTAAACATTTTAAAAAAACTCGAACAGCTGAACAGAATCATAGCTAAGAACACTCTCGATCAAGTTACCTTTAAAAACAAACTAAATCAAAATCGGTTCATCCGTTCGGGAACTATGATGCACAAACACAGAGACACACGTTAAACTTATAACACCCCTCTGTTTGCGTCGAGGGTTAAACATGATTTAAAGTAAAAGGTTTCTTCCCGAATTACAATGCTCACTTCACATCTGTTTATTAATAGTATTTTATATGTTTTACTTTCTCACTATACTATAGTATAGAGAAAGTATAGTGGTCGCAAAAAAAATCGATGTCGAGATTTTTGTGTATATATCCGTTTTGGGACCCCCTGAGTCAAAAAAGTGGTTTTTACAAAATGTCTGTATGTATGTATGTCTGTAAGTCTGCATGTCTGTATGTATACAAAGCTAGAGAGAAAACTATTCGATCGATTTCGAACAAATTTGCACCAAACATGTAAATTAGGCCTGTATAGATGCACGAAAATCGGTATTGAAAATTTTTGAAAAACAACCCAATTTTTGGCCAACAAACCCCCAAAAAATCAGTTATTATTTTTTAGAAAAAAAACGGCTCTAACGATTTTGATAAAATGTTGCTTATTTGTAGTCTTTAATGTACCCTACCATATGCAAAAAAAACACATCTTTCTAAAAATTATCGTTTAGCTAATTATAACAATAATAACTGCTTTTTGTGGGGATTTTGGCCTTAAAAGATTTTTTTAAATTTTAAGTTAGTTTTAATATAGGTTATAATTGATTTTATCGTAATATATATTATCTGTATGCCAAAAACTATTTGTAAAAAAAAAAAACACAGCGCCCCTATATAGAAATAACTAACATAAAAAAATAAAAACTATGAAAACTAACGACAGATTTCCGTTGGTTTTAAAGTAAGAATGTACTACAATGAAATTGGCTTACATTTTCTGGCAGGGTTTAGATTTTTTACACTGATTTGAATAAAAACCCCGAACCACTACTAGAGTAGTGTTAAAACCCTCTGAGGATGATGACCATGTCATCGAAATGTACATAAGGGTAACGTATTAAACATAACTTACAATTTAACTTAGTTGTTTAGTTATTGTTTTTGTTCCTTGTTTTGTTGTTCGGGGTTTTTATTCAAATCATTGTGATTTTGTCGGCACGGTGCTCTTTTATTTGTTTAATTTAAATTTTTTGTGTAAACAAAGGAGTGACTCAAAGCCTAACGCATAAAACTTGCGAAACTCTACAGTTTGATGATAAAAAATTTGATAGCCTGTATTATTTTCACTGTTAATGCCTTTTTAGCGACTTTCCATAGGAAAGAGGTGACCTATTGCAGTGACCCTTATGGTGAGACCTGAGTTCGGAAGTAGTAAATGAGCACCGATCTCAGTTCCCGGAACACGTTTTAGGGTGTAATTAAAATGTATACATGTGTTCGCACTCTATAACGGACGCATTTTAGGTCCTATTTGGTCCAAATTCAGTACACACGTTGGTTTTCTAAGTGGCTCGTAATCGTTCGTTAATCAAAAAATATCGAACATCCGGAAGCACGTTTTTTGACAGGAAGTAACCATTTTATAAGGTTTTTGATCGACACTTTTTGGGGATTTTATCTAAACTAATATACAGGGTGTCTTGCAACCATATGAACAAACTTTATCACGTTATTCAGCATGTCAAAAGAAACAAAAAATGTAATATAACATGTGTCCTATCTCATTCCGTTTTCGGTCTGTCTGTCTGTATGTGTTTTTTACAAAATACTTAATATTTTTAGACGTAGAAAAGATATTGAACTCAAACTTTGTACACCTATTTGTTGCGTAACCTTTTATCACTGTAAGAAAAATTAGAAAAATATTTGAAATATTTTCGAAATGGCGGCCGTTTATAATTTTTAATGTCAAATATCTCAAAAACCGCTAACTTTAGAAAAACATTACAAGAGACAAAAAAGTTTACTTTTTTAACGACAAACACAATGGTTTTTTTTTATTTTGTAGCTTAAAGGACAACAGAGATATTGATAAAAAAAAGGAAAATGTATTTCTTGGTAGTTGTCAACAATACCCAGAATTACTCTAGAAACAAAATATTTTAAAGTTATTTTGTACACGTAGGCAACTATTCAGCGCCTTCTTGAGTAGATCAATTTCCCAAACAGTTGGTCGAAACTCTAAAACATATAAACTTAATTTTGGAAATTCGCTCAACTCATTTCAGCGGTTCAGCTACGTGATCGAATTGTTTGAACTTCAAATAACTTTGAGACTAAAGCAATAATTGGCATAAAATAATCTCTTAACGTGAGCAAAATATTTTTAAAAAATACAACTGAAATAGTCTACAATATCTAAGTTTTGCTGGTAAAAAAAATACGACCATTTCCATTTGCTACGTTGATATCACTACGCGAGGATCGTGTTTAAGATTAAAAATACTATCCTAATCTAACCCAACATACTAAAGTAGACAACGATATGTTTCCTCCCAATGAATAAAGGAATAATACAAATAAAACCAAAGTCAAATCCCTTCCACAACCGGGTAAAAGCTTCGAGAGGAAAATAAAACTAAAGTGTTTGTGCTAATCTTTTGATAACTCGGTGAAGTAAAGGGCAAAAGGGAAGAGAGGGGAGGGGAGGGTAGGGTGTAAACACGGGAATCCAATCTCCCTCCCTACGAGATGAAAAATCGCCACCTGGCTGCGTTTAGACGACAGTTAAAAGCTTTTTCTGATATTTCCTCGCGACAATAATATATCGTTTCTGAGGTGTCGCGCGTTATAAATGAACGGAATCGCTTTCAAACGGCGCCAACGCCGAGCCGCTATATAATTAATACGTTTCTGTTATTATTGCCTGATTTAAGGCGAGTCCGTGACAAGTCGTACTGTACATAGCTATTGGAGGATACTGTATCCAGGGCGAGTGCTCTAATAGGCCTATTTAAAATACTGACAGTGATATTCAAAATCTTAATATCTTGGAAAACCAATCATCTGGACCTGACCAAAGAGCTTTAACAATTGTTAAAGCCCTTCTTCTTTATGGCCAGTTTTAAATGTATTTAGTTGGTTATCCAGATTCTTTTCTCAAAACAAATATCAGACATATAAATTTATATGTTTAAGTGTTATGTTTTGTCCGTAATATATTTTGTTAAATCTTAATAGGTTAACGATTTCGGTTGAGTGATACTAATAATATAAATACTCTTGAAGAGAGAGCAAATGCTCTGAAACGCGTCAGTTTGAAAAGAAGAAGTCACGTGGTGGAACCAAAATAAGGTAAACCATTGTTATATGTATAAAACAGGTCAAATATACACACTATTAGAACAATACGCGCAAAATACAAGCAGTGTGAACTATTTTTACTTTCTCACTATACTATAGTATAGAGAAAGTATAGTGATCGCATAAAAAAAATCGATGTTGAGATTTTTGTGGAAATATCCGTTTTGGGACTCCCTGAGTCCAAAAAAGTGGTTTTTACAAAATGTATGTCTGTATGTATGAGTCTGTATGTATGTATGTATGTATGTCTGTATGTATACAAAGCTAGAACGAAAACTATTCGATCGATTTCAAACAAATTTGCACCAGACATGTCAAGCAGGCCTGTATAGGTGCACGAAAAACGGTTTTGAATAATTTTGAAAAACAAACCCCTTTTTGGCAAAAAAAACCCCAAAAAATCGATTATTATTTTTTTATAAAAAATGGCTCTAACGATTTTGATAAAATCTGGCTTATTTGTAGCCTTTAGTGTACCCTACCATATGCAAAAAACCGCATCTTTCTACAAATTTGCTAATAAAAATAATAATAACTGATTTTTTGGGTTTTTTGGCCATAAAGGGAGTTGTTTTTCAAAAATTTTCAAAACCTTTTTTCGTGCATCTATACAGCCCTTATTGACGTGTTTGGTGCAAATTTTTTCGAAATGGATCGAATAGTTTTCTCTCTAAATAATAATAATAATTTGTATTAGTTAATCTCCTAAACTTTAATAAATCATATCTTCTACCTACAAAATGAAGTCACATTGAATCTGTTTAATAATTTTAATATGTTTGCGAGAAAGTATGTGCCAGTTTCTGGTACCGTTTATTTTTAGTGCTTAAAAATAGGGGAAAATATACAATAGTTAACGTTAATAAACTAAATTAAAAATACAACTGAATTTGCACTCAAGATAAAAAAGTAAATGTCTAGGACCCCGTCAGGAACGAAGTTCATCACGCCTTTTCTTCAATTCTATTGCCGCCTTCTTCAATTATAAAATGGTTTGAAATGAGGCAATGTCAAAGCTCTCAGCTGCAAGAAATTGCACTGTTTAGATAGGGATATAGTGAGAAGCGCTTGCGTTTCCGGTTGCTTTCTCGTTTACTGGAGCAGACCATTAAGGAGCTTCGTCCCAAAAACAAGGAAAGATAGTATAATGACGGACGATCGTATCTATCATGAAATAGTAGGATCATGATGAAAAAACTAAGCCACCGATAAAAAGATCCCAAACAATAGAAATTCTCTAAGTGTGTATATTAATAACTAGGGGAGACCCCTGCGTGCTTCGCACGCCAACCCCCAATGGAAGCTTCTAAAAACATACGTTATGTTTTATTTATAATAAAGTTGTAGTATTAATAATAACCTCAAAACTAAGATGGTAAATAATGTTAAATGTTCAAACCAAATTATTTCTTATATTTTATAACAGCAGTTAATAATAGTTAAAAGAACCAGCAAAGTTCAGGTCTAAACTTTAAAACCCTAACCTGAAAGCTAAAAATACAAAAATAATTGCTTCTAATTTTGAAATCAGCTGTTAATGGAAATATTGAAGCAAACATCACTATAAATATTATCTGTTATTTTATTCAATTGGTTGCTATGGTAATAAATGTAAATACATGTGTTGGTTTATCATTCCAGGCCTAACCTAAGATTTTTTCCGACTAAATTTACAAATATTAAAATAAAAAAAGGTTTTTACCGAAATGAATTATAGCCTATGTTACTCAGGGATAGTGCAGATTTTTATTAGTAATACTATTTTTTCAATCGGTTCAGAAGCGCCAGAGATTACCCCCTACATACAAACAAACAAACAAACAAACTTAACCTCTTTATAATATTAGTATAGATTGGGTAATTTTGTATGCTTTTAGGTAACTTATCCATGAATTTTGCACCAGCTATTTGTAATGGTCATTTAATTTAGCCTGTGCTGTCTGGCACAATACTTCACGCTTGTCCAGGTACTAGTTGTATCCAAAGTTAGGACGTGAATTTGAAAGACAAAAAGAACACTTGAAGTATGTAAATACATGGAAGTGTAAGTACTCCGACCTTCTTGAAAGTATTTTCACCACTTTGTGTTATTTTAAGCCTGCATTCACCTTATGGCTAGTTTTTCTAGGAGTAACACGCGTTTCATATTCTGAACTTATGGGTTTCCCGAAAGCGTTAAAAGTATCGAAGTACGGTAGAATTACTCAACTGAGATAATTCAGGCAATGAAACTGCTAAAGTGGTAATTCCGGTTAAACTTGTTATCAATTAGAATACGCAAGATTTTACTGATGTTGACACTTGAACATTGGTGCTTTGGGCAATGCTTTTACTAACTGTATTACCGTCTGTACCATATCTAATTACGACAGTATCATATTTTTGTTCATAGTTAACAGGAAAACCGAATTTAACTTTTTGTATACCAAATTACTTGGGCTTTACAAGCTATATAGTCAATTTAAAAAAAGAAAAAAAATTACAATCACAAATTTATAGAAACTTTGTGGTTAACATATTTCACTTTTAATTAAAAATCATTGGTAAAACTGTAGTGAATTTACACATGGACAGTGTTTTACCAGAGTTATAGCCTACCATTAAAATCTATCGTTTAGTTACGATTCTTAAATTCTGGCAAAAATTACTGTAATAACACACATTTAAATGTGAAGGGTTAGGCCGTTTTTAATTTTAAAGGGCTTTAATTTGGGGTATCACATGATGTACGTCCATATTGCAAATATGTATCTACAGTGGAGTGTGGTGTTATGGACGAAGAGGTTTAATAAGACCCTCTAAAAGTGTTCCCAGAGCAGAGTTAGCCCATCTCTTTCCGTCTTTTAGATATTTCTCTGCTCCTCAAATTAAACAAGAGATACATGCCGTCTGTTTAAAGTTATAATAAAAGTTATTTTGGCAGTTATTTACCTTATCTGTCCGATACTGCGAACCCACTGATTCAAATTTAAGTAAACATACCTGTAACACAAACAATCAAATTAGTCACAACACTAGTGAAAAGTACCGTATGCATAGTACACACCTTAGCTTAATTTATCAAACTCTATTCAGAGTGAGACAAAAGCACACCCTGTTGAATTTTAAATGGATAAAGATAAAAAAATGAAACTCAGAACACCTTGCAGGGTAATAAAAGTGAAATTTTTAGTCACTATTACAACTTTGCCCATTTACGTCTGATTTTAAAGTTCTTGGTTAAAGAAGAAGAACAGTGGAAACTAGAGCTTTCTATCTCAACCCAGTACAAAATGGCAGCTCATTGAAATTTTCAGAACCTGGTTCTAATACTTAGGAAATTTACTGTTAATTGAAAACAATGAATTTGTGAAACAGATAAAATCAACAGCTAATAAAATAAACTTATTTTTTTTTATAATGTGTTAATAATTAGTATTACAATAGTACTATTTTTATAGTAATTACAATTACGTTAAACAATAAAACGGCTTAAAATTAATAACCTGTGTTTTTATAACAAGTGTTTAACCCGCTGCCCCAAGACAGTTCGACATCATCCGATAGGGGATTAAAATGGCTACAAAAAAGGTATCTTGAAATTTGTTTTTGGGTAATTTAAATTTGAAGTTTTCAAACAGCCGTCATTTTGAAATGCACAATTGGATATAATCGCTTATTTTTCTTGAGAGACATCATTGTTAGGTTAAACTTCAGGCCAAGTTTGAACTGAATCGGCCAAACATTCTCTAGATATGAATTATTTTCAAAAAAAAAAAAAATGGAGGATATCTGGAAAACTAAGCTCATCCGGACCTATGTTCATATGGACGATTCCTGAAGTGTTATCCGTCCCTCCTGAAACCGTCTGTATAATTTGAACTGGCTATTATGATCAGGCATACGTGAAAACTTCGCAAATACTGCCTTTGTATTAAAAATGTCGATCTAAACGGACCTTTGTTGTTGCGAAAAATACTTATTTTACGTATATCATGGTAGGCCTAATAAAAGATTAGGCCTATAAACTGTTAACAATAAAGAATACAATTTGTCAATCTATATAATAATAAACGGTACCAGATAACTGCCACATACTTTCTCCCAGTTGAAACTGTTTACCTTAACAAGAGTACCTAGCATAGGAGGTGGTTATTTAGAATTATTGCAAAAGTAGGATAATGTTATCATGGAAAATATTAGATGCATGTAACACACATCCATATTATATTATTATTATTATTTAAACTATTTGATCGATTTCGAACACATTTGCACCAAACATGTCAATTAGGCTTGTATAGATATACAAAAAAGGTTTTGAAAAA
>JAGFPH010000301.1:426206-444501 GCA_018207615.1 Philaenus spumarius | reverse complement strand
TAGGCCTAAATCATGCAGATGCTTATTAGTTTTTATTAAAACTCCGGCTATGCCATACAATTAATAATATAATTTATAATTTTAATACTGACTTGGATTTGAGGTTATGTTTTTAAACAAATAGGCCTAAATCACAAAGGTTCTTTTTATTACAACTCCGGCTATTTCATACAATAACTACTAATTTGATTTAGAATTTTAATACTGACTTGGCTTTGAGGTTATGTTTATAAACATATAGGCATAAATCATGCAGATGCTTATTAGTTTTTATTAAAACTCCGGTTATGCCATACAATTAATAATTTAATTTATAATTTTAATACTGACTTGGATTTGAGGTTATGTTTTTAAACAAATAGGCCTAAATCACAAAGGTTATTTTTATTAAAACTCCGGCTATTTCATACAATAACTATTAATTTGATTTAGAATTTTAATACTGACTTTGGTTCGAAGTTATGATTTTATACAAACACGTGTAAATCACGCTGTTTTTTTTTTTAATTACAAATCCAGTTATTTCATATAATAACGGTTCAGCTGTGAGTTCGAATTATTGGCGAATATCCATGGAATAAATTGTCTATTGCAATGAGGCCTATGATGCGACCTAAGGTCAATGAGCACCGATCATGATCCCCAGGAAACGTTTTGCTCGGACGAGTTCATTAGCCAAAACAATCCTACAACCGGAAGCACGCTTTTTTGACGGGAAGTTAATTTTTGTTAGCGATTCTCATATTAGAATGAAACTTTTTTGGGTTTTCTAGGAGATTATTTTATACATTTTGACTTTTTATACGACCTTATGGCAAGTCTGGATCCCCTAAAATCGATCAAAAGTCTGGTTCGCTAAAATACCATAAAAGTACTCGATTCAAAACCACGGAAGGAGCTTCTAATCCGAGGCCGCAAGGTCAAAGCTATTTTTCCTCTGCGAGCGAAACGAAGCAGATATTCAACGTCTTCGTGAGTAAACCGATCTCCCAAATAGTTGGTTGAAACCCTAAAACATACTTTTGGAAATTTGCTCAACTCCCGTCAGAGGTTCAGCTGCATCGTCGAATAAACTTGTTTTCTGCTAGCGTGTGATAGTAAATGGAAACTTTGACATCTCCCTGCTCCAGTAGGCAAAGGGAATTTCGCATTACTACAACACACTTACTGTAGCATCTTTGCGCCATTCATCCCGATTTAATTCTTCGGTTTAAAATTGAATTTAACAGTTAACTCTATCTCCGCAGACTGCTAAGAATGTATACACCGACAGATTAAAGTTAGCAAACGACACTCCGCCGTGTCAGGTGGGAGTACGTCACCGTTGTCAACCGAGGCAGAGTAGGATTCCGTGTGTCTGTCTGTCCCATTGACTGGATAATCCTCCTGCAAACGACAGATGCAGGTGTCGCCTTCCCCGTCGTGTCAGAACAGCTGATGAAATATCTCTTAACATTTTTACTTTCAACAAAAAAACAAACAACACTTTGGAACAGGTGACGGGCGACTTTTAGATAACTTGTTACGTCTTAAGAGAATTAATTTTACCCTTCATATTTTAAAGAGTAAATAGTCGAGTTATGAAATTAGAAGATGTTATAACTGGGTACGCTATCAGATTTATAACAAATTTTAAAGGTAATTTTCTTAAACATGTTTATCGTTTCGTTTGTTCATGGCTCATTTTAAAGAATTGTGCTTCTGTTTTGAAAATTACAACCATAAACCAACTTTCTAGCATTTCATCCAACCGTTCTAGCTCGTAGAGTCAGAATTAGCCAGTGCGATTATATATTTTGTAAGTACCACAGTGTGTGCAGGAAAGTACAATTTTATTATTACTTTAAACAGATTTGTTTAATAAAAACATGCCCGTAGGTAGGTAGCTAATATAAAATAGGCACAGATAGGCAACATTTCACAAACACCAACCATTAGCTCAAGGGATGAACAAAATAAGGGTGGAAGGACAAATAATTCGATAGCGCTGACCTGAGTTGAGGTAATTTCCAAAATCAAGTTTCTATGTTTTAGTAGTACAACTATTTGGGAAATTGGTCTACTCAAGAAGGCACTGAATAGCTGTCTATGTGTGCCAAATATACAAGTAGAATTTGCATTCACTTCAGCCTCCAGTCCCATCTCAGTAGCTGCGAGCGGTACAACTTGCTTTGGAGTCGACCTTGCGGTCTCGCATCAGAAGTTGCCCACGGGTGGTACTATTAGGCCTCGGCCACGATACGAGCGGTGAGCGGTGGGCGGCGGGCGGCAGTAGCAGGTGCAAGCGGCACACAAAAATTATCTAACTGATGGAGTTTCCTTGTTAAACACGGTTGGGTGGCTACGATACAAGCGGCGGATGTGCGTTGACCTAACTCTCGCTCCAGAGTGCCGCTCATGATCAAATCAGTTAGATAATTTTTCGACTGCCGCCCGACGCTCATGGGTTTCTTTACTTTCAACAAACATATGACATTGGTTAAAAAGGCAAAATTAAGTATTTTTGATACGTATACGTTCATGGCATACTAACGACCACTTATATACAAAATTTCAAGAAAATCCGACGGTAAACAAAAAAGTTGCTAATTTTTGCGAGTATACTTTCGGAATTTTGTATTCGGTTCAAGGATTTATTTATTCTTTAAACACCATGAATTATGGAATAAACAACACCAATGGATTAAAACTTTCTGTTATGGGACTTCTTACCATTGTTATTTTCACAGGAAGCATAATATTTTTAAATTATTCCTTCCCCGGGTTACACCTGAATTTATGTTAAAATCCAAATTTCAAGAAAATCCGACTGTAAACAAAAAAGATTCTAAATTGTGCGGTTACAATTTTGGAATTTGGCATTTTGTTCAAAAGTTTATTTATTTTTTAAACGTCATAAAGGATTTAAACTTTCTGTTGTGGGACTGTTTAACATTGTTATTTTCACAGGAAGTATAATTATATTTTTAAATACTCTCTACCCGTATTACACCTGAATTTCTGGACAAAAAGTCTACGGTTAAAGATATAGTAGTCCTACATTGTGATTTTGAACAAGTGATGCCGTAAACTGACTGAATGACTGTCAGGAGATCTTAAGTGAAGGGATAACATGATCCAGTCTCGTAAATTATTGTTTGTTATCGATGGAAGAGATAAAGAGATGAGGGTGTTTGCTATCTCACTCACCTCGCCTGTTCATTTGTTCAGTCTACCTCAAGATGTCTGAGATGCAGGATGCGGACGACGCTTCTCACATTAGTACGACTGGTTATTTGATTGCACATAAAGGCCTAAAAGAAACAAAACTTACCGATGGTGATAGTGAAATTCTTATCAGTGAGGTGCAATCGAGGCCGTGTTTGTGGAATGATCGCCACAATGATTTTAAAAACTCCACGAACCAGAAAGTTATGGGAAGAAGTTGGTGCTTCCGTAAACTTATCAGGTAAATACGTATAATTTTCTCTAAGTTGAAATAGGCCTACCTGGCTCAATATAGTGCTGTTATGTACTCTTGCAATATACATTTTATTGTATGAGAGTAAATTCAATTAAAAGTGTTTTTATTTATTTTACAAAAAAATAAAACAGTTCAACGAATTGTATGGCTCAAAATTATTTTATTAACTAATTAAGTACGGTAATAATTTTCTAATAAATAATAAGAAATTATACAATAATTACTAATATTTCCCTTAACTCTTTCAGTCACCTTGTCCTATATCTAGGACGATACAAATAACATTTTTTATATACATATCTTATTAAATATCCAAGGTTATAGTCATATGGTTGCATTCTTAAGATACCAAACTAAAGTTTTAACATTATGAAATATTAACAACAAGAGTAATAACAAAACACCTGTTATGCCAAATTACAGTTTTTTAGAAAATGAAACTTTTTAAATCATGTCAATTTCACAATTTTATATCTGAACTATTATCTACTACATCTAACCTAAATATTTGTTTACACAATAGAGTTTTTTACAACCATTTAGTTTAGAAATCATACAAAATGTAATATGTATTTTATAAATTGTATTAAAGTATCGTCCTATATATATAGGACATTGTGACTGATGGTTAGAGGTAGTTTAGACTTTAGACTCATGTTCTGTCTTGTGTCATGAAGTGTAAAGTAGCATTGTGTATTAGTAAAAAAAATAATAGTTTAGTTAATTTTCACAAGAAAATAATAATAAACTAGTCAATGACAACAAAATCTCTATATAAAGCATATGTACGGACGAGTGTGAGAAAGTTGCCGCTTGTATCGTGGCCACATCCGTCGCTCAGGAATTTTGCTACTGCCGCCCGCCGCCCACCGCTCACCGCTCACCGCTCGTATCGTGGCCGAGGCCTTATGGTATTTTACGTTTTGATCGATTTTGAGGGAACCAGACGGGCTTAAAGGTTGTGTAAAAAAAAAACAAAATGTGCAGAATAAACTCTTATGTAAATTTGGTTTGTTCTAGTACGAACATTTTCTAAAACATTTTACTCCTGGTCAAAAAATGTGCTTCCGGTTTTTTCTTACGAACTCGTCCGAGCTACTTAGAAAACCAACTAATGTACCAAATTTGGACCGAATCGAACATAAAATGCAGTAGTTAGAATGCGCACACCATATGTACAATTTTTAATGGCATCAAAAAATGTGTTCTGGGGACTTAAATCAGTGCCCATTGACTCCTACCCTTGAGTCCCTCATTTTTCTTATAGAAGTTCGCTACTGACATTTATTTCACTATTAATGTAAGATGATTTAAATTAGATATACTACTAGGGGAGACCCCTGCGTGCTCCGCACGCCAACCCCGTACGAACCTTCTATACACATGTTTTCGTTAACAAAGCTGTAGCATTAATAGTCTAATAACCTCAAAGCTAAGCTGGTAAATAATGTTAAATATCCAATTCAAATTATTTCGTATGTTTTATAACAGCAGTCGTAATAAAGGTTACAAGAACCAGCAAGGGTCAGGTCTAAACTTTAATAAAAAACCTAACCTAAAAGTTAGAAATACAAACAATTGCTTCAAAGTTTGAAATCAGCTGTTAATTCAAATATTAGAGAAAACAGCTGATTTACTGTATTAACAATAAACATAATTATGTGTTTATTATTTTTTAGTATGGCGCTCCCATTGCCCAAAAATCCATAGTAGACTATAGTTTGTGTTGTTTTTCAATAAGTATATAAAAACTCGCGTGTATTCAAATAAAACTTTATGTAAAAATTGCATAGCATTCGGTGAAGAACTTTCGTAGATTTGAGATTTTGAACAAACGAACATTTACACTTTTATTTATATAGATTGCACTTATTTACTTAATGTATATACTATCATTTACAGAAAATGATATGTATTGGATTATTAAGTCAGACACCAAGTTATACCATTTATTAAAGAAAAAACTAAACAAACACGGTTTATCTCTTTATACATGGTCGGTTTAAAACATGCCAATAACGTGAACTTATATAAATAAATGCATTCCATGGGGAATGATTCAACTATAGTGAAGACTTGTGTACTCGCTTATCGAATGAGCCCGCTTTGGACTTTATCCAAGCCCATAACAGAACCCCCGACTACATATTTCCAGTCGGCTTATTACGCTTTAACCTTTGTTTAGTGTCAACTATATCGGAGAAGTATATTGTAGTGTAGTTGGCTATCATTCAAATTCGGTAATCGAGTTTGGTAATTGGTTGGTTCAATGGACATTACATATAATGTGATTTTCGTGATCGGAAAATTCGATAAGAAATGTGTAGCAATTTTGTTAAGTTTGTACACATGATGCGTTTAGAAAGTGTTCTGATACGAGTATCTATTAGAACGGCAAAAGACAAACAAAAAAAAGCATGTAGAAATTTTTGAGCTAAAGAACTTGTTTCTCATTTTAAGGACTAAGAAGTGATACAATTTGAAAACACAACGTTATCCACTAGGCTAAGGCTTGGCTTGATTAAAGAAAATTTACAAATTAACAAAACTTCAGTTACTTTACTATCGGTATAAACATTACGTGTATAGTAAAAGTAAAGTAAAAGATAGTTTATCAGCACCATCTAGGAGTGGTTATAGGAAGTTTGCTTGATTGCTCTTAAGTTTGAATCTGTATAATTTGTATTCGTGAGAGGTTTATAATAATAACTTAGATCAGTTCTTATTAAATTAAGTAATTAATTTAAAACAATATACTACACTTTTAATAATAAATACTGACAAATGAAAAACTAGAACATCTTTTAAAAAATTGGGGAAATCATACCATATAAATTGACAATTGAAAGCAAGTACTACCGAACCAAGTCCTGCTTTCTGGTGGCATTTGTTGAAACTAGGTGTAGACCTGATGTTCTAAAGAACTGCAATGGTACTCTAAAGTACCTCCAGGCCTCAACTTGTAGATAAAGCCACTGTTACCTTTTATATAGACAATTGAATTGGGTGGTACTTAAAAGTACCGTCAGTCCTCAAAGGGTTAAAATATAATAGTCCACATACATACGTTGTGATTAACGGCCAAATTACACTAGCAAAGTTATTTGGTCAAACTTTTATCAAATGTTTGAGAAAGTTGTGTAAAAGAAAACATATACACTGTCAAATTTCTGATTGGCTGGGTTATTAACTAGATATATTTGGGGTTATGTTTTCGGTTTATTAGTGCAGTTCGGTTGCTTTAATGGATCAATTATTTCCATACTTAGTATTGGAGTACTAACTAAGCAATGAACAAGCGAACACGTGTGTCCTTCTTATACGATAGTAAATTAACATTACGATGTATTTAAAATGTAGTTTTGTGTTTCAAAGTGTTGTGATGTATGTTAATGTGTTGTGTGTTTTGTGTAATTTTAAAGTAGACGAACATTTAAATTAAATGCTATAACATAACAAGTTTCGGTTTGACAATGCCTGAATAAAATAGGTGAAACGGTCGTCACCGATTAATAAACAGCGTTTACTGGACTGCGAGCAGTTGTATAAATAAGGTATTTATTTAATTATAAGTATATTAATTAATTGTAAAAACAAAAGTAACCACTGCCAAAAAAACCTTAGTGTAACTATAAAAAAGGCACTAACAAAACAACACATTCATGAGTCTTATTTAAAGGTAAATACAAGAGTACTAACATTATTGTATGAGCCCCGCTTTGGACTTTATCCAGACCCATAACAGAACCCCCGACTAAATATTCCCAGACGGCGTATTACGCTAACCTTTGTTTAGTGTCAACTATATCGCGGAGGTATATTGCAATACAGTTGGCAATCATTCAAATTTTGAAACAGGGTTTGGTACATAAGGTAGTTGAGAATTATAGTTTGTGTGGTCTTACTTCTGATAGCGATTCTACAGAAAAGTTTATATAAAAACTAGTAAAATCACAGGCTGATTAATTAGATACACATCGGAAATAAACATAAAAAAACTATTTAAAACTAGTAATTGTATTTTTTTTAAGTGTCCGTTGAATACCCGTGCGTATCCTACTGTTGTCATGAAAAAAAAGGCTACGCTATTTAAGAAAGCACTGAAAATTGTATTCCTGTAAACTACTAACATGAAAAAGCTTTAAATATATCGTTTTAATTTATAGTTTTTACTAATTTTGACTTTCACTTAATTTCATTGACAATGTTGCGAGCACCTACGGCCTTAGAGGAAGCTACGTACCAAATTACATTCCAATTCGTTGTTATAGGGATTTTTAGTAACTTTGACCCCCCCCCCCCAACCAACCTAAAATTTCGAATTTCTTTTAACCCTTTCTTAGCGAGGGTTTAAATTAGCTGGGGGTCGTAGAAAAGATATTTGAATCACTTTGTAACATCCGCGTTAATTTAGGATGTAACAAACTGGTTCAAATAGAGTTTGTAATTTTAAATGTATAGGCCTAATTAGTATAAGATATTGTTTAGTATTTAAATATACAATTATATATCAAAATAAAGCTACGAATGTGATATTTTAATGGCATTTAGTTTAATTCAGATTGTTTGTTTAGTTTTCAGTATAATATGTTTAAACTCGTGTATGTTTATGGTTATGCATGGTGTCAAATAATTTGTTTGTTATTATTATTATTGATAGCGAAATTATGTTTTGAAAAGTATTAAAAAATTCATAGTTATGATATATTTTATATAAACAATATTTTAAACAGCATATCTCCAAGTAGGCCTATATAGATATTTAATAACCAATGTTTGAGTTGAATTATAATTCTGTAAGCATTTTTCGTTGATTTTTCCTTGTGTTTGTTTATAGTTTTTCAATCTAACCTTAAAAAGCTGTTGCTAAGCTTTTTATACGAACAGCTGTTTTTGTAAGCTATGGTTTTGAGTTCATACAGTAAAGGCTGTTGAGTTTCTTCCAAATTTGAAACTTTTTCGGGAAACTTTTCAAATTTTTCTTTACGTATAAACCTTCTATGAACTACTGCAAACATTTTAAGACCAAAATTAGCCAAATCGGTCCAACCGTTCTCGAGTTTTAGCGAGACTAACGAACAGCAATTCATTTATATATATATTAGATTAGATTAGATTAGATTAGATTAGATAGATAGATAACAGACTTTATCAAGTCCTACCTTAACATGATCAGGGTAATTTTAAACTCGGTAAATGTGTACAATAAATTATAAAACGTAGGCCTATTTGTTAAACAGTTTTTATTTATATACTAGTAAGCCTCCGTGAAAAATCACAGGCAGATTAATTAGATACACATATCAGAAATACATCATTTATAAAAAAAAACTATTTTAAAACAACAAAGTTTATCTAAGCCTACCTATGTTGAGGATGATATTTTTTAACTCGGTAAATGTGTACAATTATAAGGATTATAAAGATGAAGGCCTATTTGTTAAACTTTTGTAATTATATACATTATTATATATCAAAATAGAAATACAAATATTGCCTTTTAACTGCTTTTCATTTCATATTGATCAAATGATTTAAAAAGTTATTAGTATTATAATGAATAAATTAATGATAGAATATGTTATACGAAGATGTACGAATTTTTTCAAAGCTAAACGATTGGTATCTCTTCTTTAAATTTGTATAAATGAATATATTGGAAATAAATGGTTGTATTTATATACATTGTATGACCTTATGACCGTTACAAGCAAATCTTATAACGTATTATAGCTTACATTAGTTATATAACTTTTATTTAAAAAATACTCAACTTCACAAGACATTATATTATTGATTGAAGTTGTAAAATTAACCTCAAAGTATTCTACGCTTGTATTACAGATGATGGGTGAAATCAGCTGTTATATGAAGTACTTACGTACGTACGAAAGTACGTGTGTATGTACGGACGTACACTCGCTTTTATAGGAGTTGATGAAGTTGTTATATATTTAAAGAGAGATAATTGATACTATTTTGAAATAGATTTTTATTTCATATAGATAGATCAAATGATTTAGAAGTTATTAATATTATTATAGTGAAGAAATTAATAATCGAATATATTATTTATACGTTATACGAAGATGTACGAATGTTTCCGAAGTTAAACGAATAGGTATCTCTTCTTTAAATTTGTATAAACAAATACTATATTGATGATAAAAAGTTGAATTTATATACAGTTTATAACCTCAAAAGCAAATATTATAACGTATATTATAGCATACATTATAACTCATATTTAATAAATCAACTTCACAAGAAATTTTAACGATTGAAGTTGTGAACATAACCCCAAACTACAATCTTCACTGGGTTTGTTTAAGTATTATAGCTGATGATTGAAATCAGCTGTTATATTATATGTTACTCATGTACGTACGTACTTACACTCGCTTTTATAGGAGATGACTATATTATAACACCCAGGATAAGTCAAGATACATTTTCATGTGACTTTCAGTGTCACATAATTTAATATTATACTATTGCAAATGGAGACACAAAAATGAATCGTTAATCAGTTGATGCTTGTTCTTGTAGTTCCCTTGCCAATGAGTCTTGCAAATTTTCGGCGTACCCCCCAACCCACCTTTTGTCAAAACACGCACTCCCCCAAGCAATCAGTGTTACCTGTATGCTAAATTAGAAAGCGGTTGAAAAGGACGCCTAACTCCCTTCCCTCCCTGATAGACAGATGTTCCCGAGGGAGGACAGATGGGACGTCACGTGACCTGTGCCGTATCTTTACCTTCCGAATGGTTTAACCGATATACTCAGTATTGTATACCCCCTGGTTGTTTTTTTCATCTACCGGTGATTCGATAGTCGTTATAAGAGAACGACTAGTAATAGTTCGATACAAGAACGGTTAAATAGGCATGAACTATACTATTTTAACTCGCTGTCTCTATGTATATTTCAATCTAAACTGGATGATCCAGTTGTTGGGAAAAATATGGAAATTACGAGATTTAAAAGAAAACGTTTGGAGTTTTTAGAAAGGACACATATACCGATGATATAATTAATGCACATTCAAACCACCCAATGAACACAAAATGGCAGCTTTTCGATACATGATTAATAGATTATATAGTTTACCGTTAAAAAGGAAAGCACACAAAGAAGAACTAAACACAATATTTAAAATAGCTGAAAATAATGGATACGAAAAGAGAATAATTAGAAAATTAATTCGTAAAATAAAACAAAATTTAAATAATAAGACCAAAGTCACAAAGAAACAAGAAAATATCTGGGCGGGATTTACCTTCACTGGAAAAGAAACATATAAAATGAAATTTTTTTTGGGAAATTCAATGTTAAAACTCCTTTGAATACGAAAAACACCATAAAGAGAAGATTAAGCAAGTCTATAGAAGAAAGGGAAGCATACGACAAAAATGGAGTATATAAAATAAAGTGCAAATGTAACGTCACATATATAGGCCAAACATGACGAAAACTAAAAACAAGATTTAGGGAACATATTAGATCTTATAAATATGAAAAAAGATATTCAAATTACGCTTATTAAATGAGGGTCATATGCCATATGAAATGAAAGAATCAATGAAGCTCTTACACCAAAGTAACAAAGGAAGACGGTTAAATATAATGGAAAACATGGAACATAAACATTTCAAACTAAAAATGAACGGAGAAAATATTATTAATGAACGGATTAACAGTCAATCAGAAATAATTTCCCCAAATCTAAAATTGTTGAAAATAAAAAAAAATAAAATAAAAGAGTAGGTTTATATTACATAACGTGTTGCATTACATTACAACGTGTTGCATTGTTGTGTTATATTACATAAGAGGTTACATAAGAAGCAGTACCGGTAGTAGGAGGAGGGGCGTGGCTAACTATATCTAGACGATTCCATAACGGATGAATCCAGTACTGAAATAGGTCTCGATAATGGAGGAACTCCGAAACGCGTCGACAAACTTAAGTGAAAGTGTTACGTTAGGATTGGCAGAAAATTGTACTAAAACTTAAGAAAACATACGCTTGTAAATATTGGCTAAATATATACAGTAAAATATTTAGTTAAACCAATATTATTTTAAATAAAGTTTAAAACACACACCACAGCTGTTTGAAGATGTTCAATGATTCTTTCATTGATTCTCATTGGTAATTCCAATAACAGCTGATTTCATACTTTGAAGCAATTTTATTAGTAGCTTATATCAAAGCCCACAAAAGAATACCGTTGCGAGGCGGCCAATAGGATGGGCGCGCAGCGTTGCCATATCTACTAGCCTCGAATACTTCTGGTATTTACAGCTCGAGGCTTGATCGCACAGTTTAAAAAATTATAAATGCGTTGAGTCAGCCGCAGTCAGTTAGAAGCGCGGGAAGAACGTGACAACGTCGCACTACGGCGATTGGAGCGTTCAAGGTCTCGATGTACACAAGCCCGTCCCTCAACGGTATTCTTTAGTGGGCTTTGATATAGTTTATTGTTTAGGGATAAGGTCCTTTTTATATACGGTCAAATAGTAAACATAATAATTTGAATTCTAAGACACTCCAATAATGTACTACCTTTACTTATAGTTTTATAATTTGTTTTCGATTATTGTTTATTATTTTGGTGACTGTGGGGTGTTTACTAATATAACCAAAATGGTTGAACTGTAACCTGTATTCTTGATGTTTTCTTTCTCTCGTAATGTCTATAATATTTGCATGCCGCTGTTAGTGTTTGCGTTGTTGGACTCTGTTCAATGTAGGCTATACTTTTAAAATACGAAAACAAATATTTACTTTCCGCTCTCCTACCATTGTCTTTTTTTCAAGATAAAATATGTAACAGTAAAAAATTTCAATTATGTTATTTTCGTTTTGTTTTATAGAATTGTTTAAAAGTATCATAGTATTTAAAAAAATGTAAATATAGACAAAACACCTTCAAATACAATCAAAATCGGTCAATATGTTTAGGCGATATAGACAACGCAATCCACAAACGGATACGAAAAGAAAGTATCATTGCATTTCCTATTCGTGGCGAGGAGAAACGTCCCTAGAACAATAAGCAGATCTAACTGAGCGGCAACTGAAGGAAGGTAGCCTAACTTCACACTACACTACCCTTCCCTTTGTCTTGTACGATAACAGCATCAGAAATAAAAACATCCCCCAACCACCCCATCTCACGTGCACGTGTGGCAAGGCTGACGACTTCCGTCGATTTCTTGTTAAAAACATGTGTAAAAACAAATATCTACCATTATAAAATGTGTACTAATATTAAACTAGGGGAAACCTCTGCGTGCTCCGCACGCCAACCCCGTTGGAACCTTCTACACACATAATCTTGTTATATTTTCTTTATAATAAAGGTGTAGGATTAATAATAACCCCAATGCTAAGATGGTAAATAATGTTAAGTGTTCAAATAAAATTATTTCGAATTATCGACCTTCACATTAATTTAAAATTTACAATATGGGTTTAAATGTACGATCGAATGTAACTCCACCTCTCCCCCGTACTCTCCATCTTGTTCCATCAACTTTCGTACTCCGTTCTATTCACTCCATCTAAAAAATTCTCATAAAAAGCCCACTTCTGAATAATGTCCTTTATCTCCGCAGCACGCACATCTTTGTAAAAATTGAGGGTCCCGTATACGGCATGGAAAAGACAATTCCCGTCTCCCACGATAGGAATTATTTTAAACTAGTTAAAGCAAAGCATCATTTATTATAACATCGATCATTTAATAATTACAAAGGAAACGCATACGGTACGCATGAAAAACACAAAAGTAGAACAACGGCCGTTACACAATTCCAGTACAAGCCTGCCAACTCCCAACGTTACTGAAGCCACGCCCCCAACGAACACTCTGAGTATGACAAGTAGCGGCGACGGCGGCGCAATACACAACGCAAGTTGAATTTTTTGGTGACCCGCAAACGCAAACTAATTACATCGCTCGATAGAAAATTTAATTTAAAATATTTTCCTCGCTCACTACATCGACGTAGGGGTGATAGTTCTTGAAATATTTTGGTTAGAACATTGTCATAAAATTTTCAAAATTTTAAATTTATATAACTGGAAAACTATCAGAGATAGAAAAGACGTAAATTTTCAAAATTTTTAGCTCTTTCGATTGAGATATCAACCAACCTCGTACCTTTCTTAGTTTTCAATATAAATTTAAAAAAACGAAACAATTTCATAAAATTGGAATTTTTATGGCCCCAATGCTAAAAAAAATCAATGCTTGATGACATATCTAGAGGTAAAAAGACACCCATTAAAAATCATCAAAATCGGTCTATTAGGAGAGGGTGGGCAATTGGAATTAGGTTTTCGACAAAAATCTCTTAATATAAATATACAGGCTGTTCATTTGAAAACTTCAAACTAGTATTAAAATACTTATAGCCCAATTATCAAAATTCTGTAAACGGGAGTGTATAGTATTAATTGGGGGAATAAAAAATATATTACAACGGATATTAGCCGTTGTAAGGCGGAAAAATCGGTTTTTATATTAAATTATAAAATTCGATGTTTTCAAGGCCGGACTTCGGTGAGTGTCAATTGTTAGTCAAAGATACAAGTTAAATCAGAGCAAGGCTTATCTCCCAAGATGAACCTTGATCTAGGACTCGTCAAGAAAGGAAATCTGATTTAGCCTGAAAGTAGCTGAGTTTTAGGGGAATAAAGGAATCCAGGAATTTTATGCATTTGTGGTTTTCATGGTTTAATACGTAGCGCTAAACGCGTGAGTTACGCCCGTGTGAATTTCAAATCGTAAAAGGTAACACTACCAAAGTAAACAGGGGTTAAAGTTAAGGGAAAAGTTCAATTTAACTCGAAACTGAAAAGTCAGAAATTTTTGGAATCTACATAAGTAGAAGAAAATAAAAGGTTAAATAAGAAAAAGTTAAATTATTGAAAATAAAAAAGTTAGCTCAAGTGTCAAATTTCACACACCCTAAAAAGGGAGAAATAATTAAAATCAAAGGTTTCCACTCACAAGAGTTATTAGAGAATGAATAGTTCTGTGTAAAAAATGGAACAAAAAGTAAAATTAAATTAAGATAAAATGGTGAGAGTTTTCACGCCTTTTAAAGTAATAAAAGTTGAATTTTTGAATTTTAAATAATAATAAAGTAAAGAGATTTAGGGTTAGATTAACATTGTATCGTTAGGAAACCAGTAACTTAAATATTTTTCGCGTAGTAAATAAAAAAACCCCAAAGAACTTTTGTGCGATTGTAGGCTAAGTCCCAGAAGAGAAAAAATAAGTAAAAATGGTGAAAAGTGTTAGAACTGTACAGGTGTTAAAGACAATCGGCGTAAACAAACAAAAAAGACATTGAACGCGAAAGACAGTCGCGGAAGTAGCGGAAAAGCGTAGACGTGCCGCGCACGCGTAAAAAACACAGTACAGACACGATTCAAAAACGTACGGATAGCCAAAAACAATCTAGAAAATGTGAAAAAGGAAAATTAAGGAAAAATGAAAAGGAAAAAAAGATACAGCGAGAAATCAAAAACAAGTAAGATGCAATGGTCAAAGTGGAAGGGATGAAGCAGTTGTTACAGAAAGAGGCGTCAACTAACAACCAAATTAACCAGGGAAATTGGTGTTTTCCAGGAAAATGGAAGGAAAAGAAAAGAAGAAAATTAGATAAAATTAACCAGTGCGAATTTATACATATTTCTAGACCAAAAAAGTTAATACAAGAGGAAAATTTGTATACTGAAAAAATGAGGGAAAGGGCATGTAAGAAATGACGTCACGAAGTGTATAAAGGCTTGAACGCGGAAAATCCAAGGGCTCATTCGCTCAAAAACTCACTCTAGATTCAAATTGTTACGAATGTAGACTTCACGTCACTCTGCAGCAAATATTATTCTACCAGTTCGAATACTACGTGTTATGCTAAAAAACCTTAGTATCACGAGCACTACTATTATATTTTTTCTTCGTTATACTTTGTCAGAAGTAGTTCTTCAGGAGTAACTCTACGGCCTATCCAAATGAGTTAATGCAAAAATAACTCTATATGGCGATACTGAGACGACATAGGCAATCCTTCAGGACATGATCTTCTAAACGGAACTTCACTTCTCACGAACCAAGGAAGAAATAGGATCAACTGTAACTCTACTAGATTCTACCAGATCTGCTCTTCAAGTACATCTGTAGCCATCATATCAACCCAACAACTTTAAATTAGAACATCCAGGCTACCAGACACAGCATCCTATCAGCTCCAGCACAAGCCCATCAACATAGCGGCATCCATCACGGAAAACCGGAGGTGAAAAACGCTGAATTAAGGTCTGTGTAAACTAGAATACGTTGTCCCCCATTTTAATTAATTGCCTGAGTAAATTCAATAAAAATATTTAAAGTACTGGTTGAGATAGGTTAGTTTCAAATTAAATTCAAATCATAAATTAAATAAATGTAAATTCGATATTCCCTAAATTTAAATAATAAATGTAAATAAATTAAATTCAAATAAATTAAAATTAAATTGATTATAAAATTAGACTGTCTGCCAAGCCTATTAGAAATTAGAATTATAGGTTTAACATTAATATTGGATAGAAATTGTATGTACAAGCAGACGGGGAGAAAAGTGAGTTGTTTATGTTTAATTTTGAAAAAGTTTTGATTTTGAGTTTTGAATAAATTAATTATTAATTTTTATACTGAAATACTGAGAGTAATCAATTACCTGTTTATGGTTATCCAATCATGATAATTTCCTTTATTAGAAATAGTCTAATAAATGTGTTTAGCTGTAGAAATAATCAAAGCACAAATAAGGTAAGTTATAAAGGCTGTTCCACTGTTCTCATTTCCCTGAGATCAAAAATAATCAAGAGTTCTCGTAAATTAAATTCAGAGCAGTAAACTTATTAATTTCTGGAAGCTATTTTAAAGTGTTAGAGTCAGTCGAAATACTTATAGAAATAGGTATCAGACACCCAGTTGCATCACCTAAGCTAAAGATAAAATTTTGGCTAAAGGCTTCCAGTAGGTGTTGTAACTTATTATACAACAAAAGAACACGTTGAATTGTTCCGTTGTATAATTGGAGCAGCCAACGTGGGGTTCGTTGTATAATATTTTCAAAATGTGGGTGCTCGCCCCCATGCCCTCCTTACTTAAAATCAAAATTTTGAAATGGCAACACCTTGTGACACCTCAAATTGAAACTGATAAAAAATGCTGTGTTTTGGTGAAAATAAATTGAAATCGACCAAGCCGTTTGGTATCAGCAGAGAATAATGTTATTTCTTACACAACAAAACTAACTTACTGCTAATAACAACAAAATTACTCACTGAATAATGTTGTAAATCCTTTGTAAACTTAAAATCAAATGTTCAAATTGGTAGCCATTGTTGTTCATGCAATAAAATAACCTATTTTCAAATTCTTGCCTAACCTTTCTAAAAGTTTCTCTGGTTAAGCCCCTGCACTTAGCGGTAATCCTGTTTTTCAAGTCTTGAACACCGGTGGGAGTTGTTTTAAAAACTACTGATCCCCACAAAAACTACTGTTTTGTTTTAGTGACCCCACAAAAAAAATCTAAATGTGTTAGGTCTAGAGACCTTGCCGGCCACTCAATTGATTCTCTTCTACCGATCCAGCCATTGTCCTACAGGAAGAGCATAATGTGCAGGAGCTCCATCTTGTTGGAAATAAAGCATATCCGCATCTAAATTTAACTGACCTACTTCATTTACCTGGTTTTCAAGTGTTTCCACAATAAGAGGGTGAATAGTGTTTTCTAGCAAAGCTAAGTACAATTCTCCGTTTAAGTTTAATTCAATAAATACAGGTCCAACAATAGTGTCGCCAAATATTCCTGCCCAAACATTAATTTTTTCAGGCCACTGGGATGGTCCTTCAACGAATACATGTGGGTTTTGGACTGATCAAAATCGGCAATTGTGTTTATTAAAAAAACCGTTAACATAAAATGTACATTCATCACTGAAGCAAATGTTTTTCACAACATTTTCAACACCAATAATGAGTGTACTCATTTGTTCACAGGATTCAATCCGACGATCATAATCATCTTCATTAAGTTCATGACAAACTTGGACTTTGTGAGGGTGAAATTTGTTAACTTTCAACGCTTTGTGAACGGAACCAACAGATAATCCCGTTTCAACAGAAAGTTGACGAATGGATTTATTAGGGTTTTCAACAACATTATGAATCACTTCAATTTGAGATAATTCGTCTACAACTCTGTCACCAGACCATTTCTTGTTATTAACTGAACCACTTTCAGTAAATTTTGTAACTAAATCTATGATGTACCTACGTGACACATTCCTTTCAGGATGTAGTGTGTTGAAAGCGTCAGCAGTTCTATTCGCACACGTATTCTCTGATCCATAGATAAAAATAATCTCAACTCTTTCTTGACGGCTGTAAACCATTTTCCTTGTGAAGCAAGACGTACAACACGCATCACTGTCACTGAGCAAATTAAACTGCATTCCCAAATTGGCGACCTTTGGTGTGTTGAAACTAAAAATATGTAAAGAGATAGCCTTACCAAACCAGTCTCCACAAATACTGTAGATAAGGAAAATGAAAGAATGATAAGATACTTCTTGTCCTTATCACTTACAAATACTGATAACAAAATTGTCAATCGTTACGTTAAACAAATATTTTTGGTTTTTGGCAACATCATTGCATTTAGTAAGTAATGGTGCTTTGTTATTAGCAGTAAATAGTAGTCAGTAATTGTTGTGTAAGAAATAACATTATTGGCTGCTGATATCCAAACGGCTTGGCC
>JAGFPH010000301.1:405821-421206 GCA_018207615.1 Philaenus spumarius | reverse complement strand
TTTTTTTTGTAGCTCCTTTGATTCCCTAACGGATGGTGTAACTGTCAAAACAATCGGATGAAGGATAATAGGTAAGTTAAAGATAATGACAGCAAATGTACATACAATGTTGCTGTGTTTACTGTGTTGGTATAGTATGCTGGGTTGAACAAACCAATTATTAAACATAACTTTTGAGTTATTTTGGTTTGAAATTATCAAACAGCCGCCATTTTGAAACGCTAATTTTGATTCGATAATATCAATTATTTTTCTTGAGATATATCATTGTTAGGTTAAGCCTAAATGCCAAGTTTGAACTCAATCAGTCAAACTCTAGATATGCATTATTTTGTACAAAAAACAAAATGGCGGATATCTGGGAAACGAAGCTTTTTCGGGCCTATGATTATATGAACTTTCTTTCTTATTTTGACCTATAGAACCATTCCCCGAAGTTTATCGCGTAATTATTGTACACCGTGTATACACCACGATATACACATTGAACCCAACCAAATGACAGATTCGCCAAGCCATGGAACCATGGACTTTCTCTTTAGTATTAGGCCTAAGTATGCACAGTTAACAATATTAACATCAAATATTGTTATTATGAGTTAAAATAAGTTCATTTATAGTAAGTATCAAGCGTAAATTGTAAGATTTTTTATAACCATTCTTCTTAAAACTATTTGCCCCCGACAGATTTTAAATATACCTATCATAGAAAAGTTTTGTAAAACAAACGTTAAATACTGAAATAAAACAAAATTGTAGACCTGAAGCTCAAATAATGCCTATATATTGATAACACACGGTCCGAAGATCCTCCACATAGCTTAGTGGGAAGTATAATAATTAATTTGTATTGTTTTAGGGGTTGTTACATTTTCACCCCTTAGCAGTAGGCCTACACTAAAAAATACAAATATGGTTTACTTTTTATATATATTTTGTAAGAAATAAATGTACAAATTTCCAGCTCTCTAGCTTAATGGGAAGTATAATAATTAATGTGTATTGTTTTAGGGGTTGTTACATTTTCACCCCTTAGAATTACACTAAAAAATACAAATATAGTTTACTTTTTATATACATATTGTAAGAAATGAATGTACAAATTTCCAGCCTAATGGAAGTATAATAATAAATATGTATTGTTTTAGGGGTTGTTTCAACCCTTAAATCAAAATGATTTATAGCCTATGTCTCATTCCAAGTCATGATCTATATGTGTGCCAAATTTCATTCAAATCCATCGAGTAGTTTTTACGTGATTGAGTAACACACACACACACACCCCGACAGAAACCATTAGATATTTATATACTAGTATAGATATAGATTTAAACATTTTCCAAACTCCCGGAAAGTTCCCCTCCAAAAATTATGCCGGATCCGCCCCTGAGCTGTACATCACATAATGCCAAGATAAAACAGTTTGAATTTAAAATTTTCTAAACAAAATACAGGCAAGATAAGAATTTGATTATTTCTTCGCAAATCAAATAGGCCTATGTTAAATAATGGAAGAAAAAACAATCTTACTGTTGCCTAGCAACACATTTGTTTTTAATCATATCACGTTTAGAAATTCTTCGTAAATTCATTAACATGTAACGTCTTTCAAAATTTATGTATTAATTATATTTAGTTTGTGTCCAAATTACAGTTAAACAAAATTTAAAATGGTAAGTATGACTAGTATACATAAAAATATTCATGCATCTTTATTTGGCATGTTTTACTGAAGACTTTCTTATTGAAAACTCTCTTAACCTAAACACCAAACCTTTAGACTATTTAGCACCGAAATATGAGAACAAATATTTAGTAACGTTAGGCCGAAATGAGATGAAACGAATTTATTTTAAATAACTTGTTAATTTGTAGTTTAGGTATTGCAAACAATTTTCAATCGTACATTATTTACAACACGCAAATTGCATTAGCAGTTTTATTCCGTAATTGAATAGAATACAGTAAATAGAATATATAGGTTTAGTTCGAAAACGATTAAGACAACCTATTATTAAAAAAAATGAGTAATTTACGTAAAGTTCAAACTAAAATTAAAACCGATAGCGATAAATTAGACAGCGAAGGGAAAAGTTTATCCGTATAAAGCCTAGGCCTATTATTAACGAAGCCTATAGGATCTTAAGAAACTTTCCACCATCTGAAAATATACCTAAAACATCTGATAATGTTATTTGTAATAACTAGTTACTTTTTTCGAGTATTATAAATGAATTATAAACATTTATTATTATATAATAAGTTTAACTATACTTGCCGAAACATAACCTAAACAAGAATTGTGGAATCTATCAGATGTTTGTAAATCAGCTGATCTAAATATACAATTAACTATACAATAGATTACGGATAGTCATATTGCAATTAATAGTGCTAATAGTATTTTGCTTTGCCGAAATTTTACATTGGTAATTATTAAATTAAAGAATCATGTGATGTAATGCCGTTTCTAAAAACATTCACCTAAAATTAAACAGTTATCATATCTATAACCGATAATTTTAATTTCAAATTGTAAATTAAGTAAGTTTATTATGTTATGCTCCCCCCCCCCCCCTTAATAAAACGACCAAGTCGAAACCTTCGTCCATACTTTCATTTTTTATCTGTTAATTGTGTTTACATTTTTCATTAGTTTTCTGTATGCGTATGGGTAATCAACAACAAGTTTTTGTTTGGTTTTAAACCATACGTATATCTTGGCACTTAGTTATTTTTATTGATGACAATAGAGAACCCCTGCCTGCATAAAACACGTTATAAGCGACATTCTTGTGACGGAGTATAGGAGACAGTAGAGGCATTGTATTTGGATAACCTCTATGGTAGAGGTCAGAACATTCATGATTTTTTTAAATTGTAGCAGGCTTACTAATGTAACTAGTGGCTTGTAGGGGCAATAGCCCCTATATATAGGCTATATTTCTAGGAGCATGGCCTACCTTTGCGAGGTGGTCTTCCAGCGTTATTCATTACAGTAAAAAAGTACAATAGAAATAATTTTTTAATGTGTTTAATCATATAGCCTAAGCTTTGATTTTAATTCTCACTTTGAAACAAAAACACAGCTGCAATAACAAAAGACATCACAAAACTGCACATTCAGGTGTTGTTATGATAGCTGAATTTTAGAAATTTATATACAATCACCTGTTTTTAACACTAAAATCACTCGATTTACACCTATATATTCCCATGCTATTTAAATGGGAATTATTATATACAATCACCTGTTTTTAACACTAAAATCACCAGATTTACACCTACATATTCCCATGCTATTTAAATGGTAATTATTTTATTCCGTAACAAATTTTCGTGACACAATTAACAAAAATGAATATTTTCACCCAAAACTTCATGCCCAGACCTCTAAAATGAGACCTCTCCCAGCTTTCTAAGACCTACCGTTCGCTTACAATTTCATTAGCAAATTTGGGCTTACGGAATTAGATATATAGATGAACATAACCTCACTTCTCAGGATACACTTATCATAACGCTTTTCCTGAAGGTCTCAGCACTGTTTAAAATCACATGTAACATATATTTGGTAACTTTATATATACTATTATGTTTTCCAGCGCGAATGTATTTCAATACACACTGGCCAGGCCGGAGTCCAGATAGGGAACGCATGTTGGGAGATGTACTGTCTGGAACATGGGATAAAACCTGACGGCACTTTATCAGAAGACACTTTGAGAGTATCTTGCCCCGCGGGAGATTCCTGCTTCAACACATTCTTCAACGTCACGGAAGCGCAAAGACGCGTTCCTCGAGCGCTCATGGTCGACCTGGATCCTACCGTTATTGGTAAGTATTGAATGCGTTTCCAAATTTCAGAATAAAATCCAGTGTTTTAAAGGTATTTGCTTTAGGATTTGAGGGAAAAACTGAATTTCTCACATTTTGTCGTTTAATGATAGCTGCAAGCCAGGATAGTGAAATAAACCCCTATTTCATTAAGAATCATTAGTTGCATAATATTACAAAATTATGGGTGCTGTAATTTCTGAATGGATCGTCATTTTGCGATCGGCACTGCTCTGTTGTATTCTACTGACAAAGATATTTAAAATTAGGTATAAATCTACCTAGGCTTACACTAAAAAAAATCAAGATTTCAAACTGGGCCGTCCCCCTGGCACGTCAAATACAAGTAAAATGTGTGAAGCTATTGGTTACAGTGACAAAAACATAACTGCAAAGTTTCCTATAAATTTACTTTTTTGTATACTTACAGTTCTCAGTCCTTTATGTTTCTTTTTTTATATGCTGGTTAAGTACGTTTCGCCTTTTTTATTCAGGCATTATCAAACCTATATTTCATTAGTTTTTTTTTACATTCGTTGATGCACGTCAAGTTTATAAAATGAAACACTTACACGAAAACATTCACAAACAACATGTAACACACAACACAACACTACATTTAATAGGGACATTTAAATTTGATTTATAATTACGCGAGCTGAAATTACGTGTGTCCGCGATCGTTTTTTGCAGGCTACTGATTTTCCTTATCAGTCCAGTGTGCTCCCTAGCTTAAGTTGTCCGGAGGTGGTTCATCTGAATGATTTTGTCAAATACATTGTTGGTTTGGAATAAAGTTTTTCATTTAATAATATTGTTGGGTCTATTTTTGTGTGTTTATAAATTTGGAATTCCTCCAAAACGTTTATAATAGTGCCTTTCGGTCATTTATGTAATATTTGCTGGTTTTTGTCTATATTGGTGTAACTGTGGTCTGTTTCTATCAAGTGTTCTGCAAATTTGAAAGTTTATTATTGTTGCTGGTATTCTTATTTGGGATATGCTCTTTGAATCTGGTTTTGAAGGATCTTCCGGTTTGGCCTATATATTGCATGTTGCATCGTCACAGGTTATTTTATAAATGCCGCTTGCGTCATGATGTTTATATTTTTTATGTGTACGTAATCGCTTTACTTAAATTGTGTTCTATAGGAAAGTTTGTATCCTTGGTTTTTGAAAATTCTTGCTGCAACGTTGTCCAATAAACCATGGTAATTTATTCCAATATATTTTTTTTCCTCAGTTGGTTGCTTTTTGTTTTGCCCTTCTTTCTAATTATTCTGTCTACCATATTGTGGCTGTATCCGTTTGAGATGGCTATTTGTTTAATAATTTATTTCGTTGTTGAAATTGGGTTGATTCAGTGGTATGGATAATGCTCTGTGTATAAGACTGTTATATGCTGATAGTTCATGAGTAAATAGGTGATTAGAAGAGTTGTGGATAGTATGGTCAGTTTGCGTAGGTTTTCTATAGATTTTAAAGGAAAATTTCTTATCTGTTTTGGTTATGGTTATGTCTAAAAAATTTATGCCATTGTTGATTTCTGTTTCACTGGTAAATTTGAGTGAACGAGTGGATTTTATGCAAAAAATTATTAAAATTATTTATTTGTCTTAGGTGCCTTTGAATAGGCATATGGTGTCGTCAACGTATCTATGGTAGAATAGTATATCATTAAAAAAATTGTTTACTGGATTTATTATGTATGTATTTTCTATGGGGTTTAAAATAATGTTGGCCATGATGCTGGAAAGGGGAGAACCAATTGCCAACCTTGGGTTTGCATTTAATAAGCATTATTGAATTCAAAATAATTCTGCTGTAAACAGGCTGTTAATAGTTGTTTGAGTTCGTTGGACGTGCCAGTATCCTTTGTTTGGTTGTTGTTTAGATTTTCTTTTAATATATCAATGGTTTCAACAATTGGGATATTGGTGTACAGGTTTTCAATAACGAATGACACAAGTTTGTCGCTATCTGTTATTTCCAAATTTTTTATTTTGTTTACGAGGTCCAAGCTGTTTTTAAGGAATAGTTTCTTGTAATGGTTATGCTATTTCTAATAATTCTGTCTAATAGTTTGGAAAGTTAGTAGGTAGGTGCGTTGGTAAAATTGACTAATGGTCTTATCGGGTGTCCGGTTTTGTGTAGCTTTGGTAATGATTTTAATTTGGGGGCGGAAGGGTTAATAATTTTAATATTTCTTTTCTGATTATCATTAAGGATAAGTTTACACTTATTAATTGCTGCTTTTATTTCCTTGTTGAATCTTGTAGGGGGTCTGATTTAAGTTTGGTAATATCATTTTTTGTTATGAACTGCTCAGTTTTTTCTACGTAATCCGATGTAGGCATTATAACTATCGTGTTACCTTTGTCAGCCTTGGTAACAGTAGCGCTGTAAGTACTTAGTTTTTGGGAAATGTTATCAGCTAGACGTTGTTCATTGAACTGATTGTATTTGTTTACCTTCTTATTTTTGATTATTTGTTTCTCAGTTTGATCACTGATTAGACATCGGGTCATGGTTTGTTTATCATTAGGTAAACATTGTATTGCTGCTTCAATGCTGACAAGGGCTTGTTTGAAGTTTGCATGTTTAGGACGGATATTATGCTTCAGGCCTTTGTTAAGTAAATTGACTTCTTCGGTACTGAATTAAATATCTGTACTATTTACTAGTCTAGGAAAAATGTATGAGTATTTGAAAACTGGCTATTGGTTTTATTGATGCTTTTTAATTTGGCGTCCATTAATTTTGTAAATTTGTGTATACAAAAAAGTAAATTTATAGTAAAATTAACCAGTTCAGTGAGGCAATCAAAAATAATGCAAAATTTCATTACGTTTTCCTTTACAGTTTTCGAACCTATAGGCCTAAATAAAACAAAATTGAAGTGTCTTCTGTGATTTTGAAATTAATACCTTTTTTTAAGCTAATTCACACTTTACCAAAACCTAAACATGGATTTTTGTATTTGTTATCTCTCTCTCTGTCTGTCTGTTTGTTTTTTTGTCCCGACTAATCTCCGGAATGGCTGAACCAATTTTGGCAAAACTTTCATGTCAAATGCATGTAGTTTTCACACATTAATCTAGGCTACTTTTTATTTATGTAAATACCTAACTGCACTTTCTTTACTATTTATTTCCCGAGCTAATGAAAACAGCGACATGATAACGTAGAATCTTGAATTGAACTGAACTTGGTTACAATAATTATGAATTACAAGATTTGTCATTGGTTGTGATTAGTGTTACGTCATGATGGGTGTGTCATTGTTTATGGTTTCCATGGTGATTATAGATTGAATAAATTGCATATTCGCATGTTGTATGTACTTTCCAACATAAACATATAGTGGCGGGCCTCTTCTAGATATTGTGTAGCCTAACCGATAAATCGAAGACCCACAACATAACCTATTAATGTTTATTGATTACAAAGTTGCTACAGTTGATCAGCTGTTAAAAAGTAATAAACTACTTCTTGATTGTTGATTAAAATAAAAAGGAGTGTTCACATATTTGTTCCTGCCATTTAAGTGTTTACATCATATTGAAACTCCCTGTATATATATATATAGGGATGGATAAGCTCTCTCACCTATTTCCAAGATACGTGTTACTTTCACATCTTTAACGCACTAGATAAATCTATACTACGGATTAGATACTATTGCTCATGTTGTATTTAATACAATCGATACTACTAACGCGTATATTATGTGTGTTCCACAGACGAAGTGAGAAACGGAACTTACAAACACCTGTTCCATCCGGATCAGCTGCTCAGCGGTAAAGAAGACGCGGCCAACAACTACGCCCGCGGTTATTACTCGATAGGCCGCGACATGTTGGGCAAAGTGATGGACCGCGTGAGAAGACTGGCCGATGACTGTGGCAGTATGCAGGGGTTCATCATTTACCATTCCTTTGGCGGAGGGACGGGCTCCGGATTGACTTCGGCACTCATGGAGGAACTTTCCGAAGAGTATGGCAAGAAGAGCAAACTGGAGTTTGTCATCTACCCGGCACCGCAGGTACGTCAATTTCATTTGTATTGGTTCATTACATATTTGGCTCACTTCTTAATTCCCTAAGGTACCTTTTGTGAGCTCAGTCACCCCCTTATTTCTTGGCAAATTTTGACGATTGATATGTCAATAAAAAGGGATTTTTTCTCAAGATGTTCCCAAAGTCATTTGCTTTATCCTCAATCACTGGGGCTCTGCCTGTTTAGGCTCAAACTTCCCATTTACTAGTAAGCTCCCGTGAAACATCACAGGCAGATGGATTAGATGCACATCAGAAATACATCTTGTGAAAAAAATCATTTGAAAACAACAGACTTTATCTAGGCCTACCTAGCTATGCTGACGGGGATTTTTAACTCGGTAAATGTGTACGAATAAGGATTATAAAACTGTAGGCCTATTTGTTAAAAACTTTTATTTATATACGTTATTATAAAAATCTTTGTAGATAGGGCAAAACGGCTAAAGTCAGATATTGTTAACGAATTGTTATCGTACGAATAAAATATATATGGTTAGTCATTTCAATGGTTACGCGGTCAAACTTCAATGGTAAAGAAGTCAAAGTTACAAAAAACAAATTTTTGTGGTTTAAAAAATATATATATATACATACATGAATATCTTATTAAAATTATGAAAAACATCCCAAGCCGGAGACCAGGTAACTCGTCATACCCCGTCAGCTTGGAAGCGAGCCAACCACCGTTTGCTTTACTTCCGCCTTCCTACCCTCAAACCGCAGATATGAAAAGTTACCTGGTCTAGCCGAGATTCAAACTCGGAATCTTCTGATCAGGAAGATCCAACGCTATCCACTAAGCTATGGCTTGTCAATAAGAACTGAGAACAAAACAGCACTTGAATTACGTGCTACCCATACGTGCTACCCATCTCGCCCCTTCTCTTCTCGCGTATATTATATACTGCAATGAAAGCCATGAGTTTGTCAAAACTTTGAGTGCTTCTCCTGTATCATTAAGCTCTTTTGCCCTAACTTCAAAGATAAAAATATTATCTTTTAATTGTTTTTCATTTCATATTGATTGATTGATCAAATGATTTAGAAGTTATTAATATTAAAGTGAACAAATGAATAACAGAATATTTTTATATGTTATACGAAGATGTACGAATGTTTCCGAAGTTAAACGCATAAGTATTTCTTTAAATTTGTATAAACGAATATATTGATGTTATAAAGGTTGTATTTATATACAGTTTATAACCTTAAAGCAAAGTGTAGCATACGTTCTATAACTCATTAAAAAAAAATCAACTTCAGAAGCTATAATGATTGAATTTGTAATCATAACACCAAAGTATAATCTACACTGGGTTTTGTTTAAGTATTACAGATGATGGATGAAATGAGCTGTAACACTAAGGAGTTGATGGGAGAATTATTTTATTGAGTGTATGGCACATGTGTGTTATCTTAAACAATTTCATTTAAATAAACAGCTGTCTTATAACCTGTGTTGTTTACATTTTTATTTTGTATAATGTCTGTTTTCAGTGAGAGTGGTTCGTAATTTAATTTGGTTTCTTAAATGAATATAAATACATATTTATATACTGAAATCAAGCAACTGTGAATCATTGCCAGGAACACTTCTGATTTTCATAATTTATCACAATTTGTATTTAATAATCTATAATCAAAAGAAACGAATTGTTAATCCGCAGTTTTGAAAATGTCTACGCGACCAAAGTTAGATAAAGTTCTAGGAAATAATTGGTTTTTTTCATGAATCGAAATATGTCCAACTAATCCATAACAGATACAATCTATACTAATAATATTATAGAAATGTAAAAAAAATGTGTTTATCTGTTTATATGTAAGGGGGTAATCTCTGGAACTATTGAACCGACTGAAAACATAGTTATACTAATTATACAATTTATAATTATACAAAAGCTACACTATCCCTGAGTAATATAGGCTATATTTCATTTTGATAAAAATATTTTTTATTTTAATATTTGTAAATTATGTCGGAAAAAACTTAGGCCTAGACTGATGCACCAACACATGTATTTACATTCATTACCATAGCAACCAATTGAATAAAATAGATAAAGAGCTGACTGTTCCAATATTTCCATTAACAGCTGATTTCAAACTTTGAAGCAATTATTAAAATTTCTAACTTTTAGGTTAGGTTTTTATTAAAGTGTAGGTTTTTTCACCTTGCTGGTTCTTTTAACCTTTATTATAACTGCAGTTATAAAATAGGCCTATACGAGATAATTTGATTTCAACATTTAACATTATTTACCATCTTAGCTTTGGGGTTATTATTAATCCTACACCTTTATTATAAAGAAAACTTTACATGATTATGTGTATAGAAGGTTCCAACGGGGTTAGCGTGCGGAGCACGCAGGGTTTCCCCTAGTATTATAATATTACAACGGTTATTTGAATTAAAATCCAGTAAGCATTTTTCATTGATTTCTTTGGCTTTTGAATGTTTACTGTATGTTTGCTTTTATTTTGTTAACCTAACCTAGAAAAGCAATTGTTTGTTAAGCGTAATAATTAATTAACTGGTTCTAAATTAGCAAAGTTGGTTGCCAGGTTGAATGTAAATACATTTCGCAAAACATGTGTTGGTTCAAACTAGGTATAACCTTAAATTTTGTTGTTAAGCTCAGCCGCAATTCGTGCAATTGGTTGATGTGGTAATGATAATAAAAAATTATTTTTGTAGGTCGTGGCTGTGTAAATCTAAATTCTGTGTGATTTGGGCTAATCTGTACCCAGAGTTCTTTGAGTATTCATGTCACTCTCGTAATTGTTCTTTTATTGTTCTAGCTTGTTTAGATTGATTCACATTTTTTCAACTCCTTATTAAGATGAGCTCTCTACTGTCAAACATTAAGAAATTTTAAATACATAAACTAAGTCTTAACTGGGTTTAGTAATTTTAAAGTGTTCGTAACTTATTGATCAATAATTATTTAGACTGTACTTTTTTGGGATGAGGCTATGTCAATTGGTATCTTTGAGTGTATATGATCACAGATACATTACGTTTCCTAATCTTTGAAACCTCGTTTGCAGGTGTCTACAGCAGTAGTGGAACCGTACAACGCGGTACTGACGACGCATCGAACTCTAGAACATTCCGACTGCGTCTTCATCGCCGACAACGAAGCTATATTCGAAATATGTCAGAGGAATCTGAACATAGAGCGACCCACGTACACCAACCTGAACCGCATCATCAGTCAGATCGTCTCTTCCATCACGGTCTCTTTGCGGTTCGAAGGAGCCCTGAACGT
Source organism: Philaenus spumarius (assembly GCA_018207615.1). Lineage (NCBI taxonomy): Eukaryota > Metazoa > Arthropoda > Insecta > Hemiptera > Aphrophoridae > Philaenus > Philaenus spumarius. The sequence goes on along the minus strand of JAGFPH010000301.1, from coordinate 410,036 downwards.
GGATCTCAACGAGTTCCAGACGAACTTGGTACCGTATCCGAGGATACACTTCCCGCTGGTGACGTACGCGCCTATAGTATCCGCCGAGAAGGTGAACCACGAACACCTTTCCGTGAGCGACATCACGTTGGCGTGTTTTCAACCGACCAATCAGATGGTGAAATGCGAACCGAAAGCCGGGAAATACATGGCGTGCTGCATGCTCTACCGTGGCGACGTCGTGCCCAAAGACGTGAACGCCGCGATAGCGATGATCAAATCCCGTCGTCAGGTGCAGTTCGTGGATTGGAGTCCGACCGGGTTTAAAGTGGGCATCAACTATCAGTCCCCTACCGTCGTACCGGGCGGTGACATGGCCGAAGTGAAGAGATCGTTGTGCATGATCACCAACACCACGTCGATAGCGCAGGCTTGGTCGAGACTGGACGAGAAGTTTGATCTGATGTACAGGAAAAGAGCGTTCGTGTATTGGTACTTGGGTGAAGGTATGGAAGACGGGGAGTTCCAGGACGCTAGGGAGGACCTGGCTGCTCTGGAGAGAGATTATTTCGAGGTCGGTGTGGATTCTGAAGTGGGAGGTAATGATGAGTTCGGTCAGTAAACGTATTGTGAGAATTTAATTATTGTAGATTGTGGCAATAAATTAACGTCAACAGATTTGTTGTTATTTAATCTTTTTGTAGGTTTTCGTACCAAATGGCAATCTTGTTGCTCAACTCTGAAAGTGCGTAGTTGAAAAGCATAATAAAACAGCATAAATATTATATTATAACCATTGTTACCAATAACTAACCATTGACCAATAACTATAACGAAACTAAAATATAATAGTAGAATTTGTTTATACCTAAGCTTCAACTTACGCTCTGCTTCAAGTCCACTGTATCTACAATATGTATATCATTAACAATACCAAATTACCGGAGTTCGTTGAACATCGAGGAATGAGCCCTATGACAATCTTGGGCCAAAATTACAAAAATTCCATTTTTCCATTTTTATTTAAATGTACCCCCACTCTTCAGAATTTGACGTTAAAAATGTTTGAGGAATGGATTTTGTAGATAATTAAACGTTCTACAACTTTTACATGTGCAACATTTCTCTAAAATGAATTTTTCATTCAGTTTTTGTGAATTTTGGCCCCCCAAGACCGCTATGGGCGACAGACGCGGTGCGCAGACAGCGAAAGAGTATGACACGAACCACCTGCCAGAACCGGGGAGATAACCTCCCTTACAAGAATTATGCAATATTGCTGCGTGCGTTAGCCGCGAACGGCATCGCTCCTGGGCTCATACACAACCTCCGGGCTAACGGACAGTAAGAAGAAAGTAGCAAGACAGTTAAAATTTAGCAAAACTTGAGATTTTACCCCTTTTTCGCTGGCCCCATATCTCGGTAACCGTTGGTCATACAAAAAAACTCGAACAAGCTAATTTGTTGGAAATTTTGTCCTCTACAATTCAGTACCTATAATAGTATATGAGAAAATGCAGAGGAAAGAAGTTACAGACAAAAACTTGAAAAACAGTGCTAAAATTTCGCGTATAACAAAAGTTGCCATGGGGCTAGGATGACGACAACTTGGATTCATTAATGGTCCCAAACAACATATAATTCAGGAATACCGAACCTTTTGTAGGGTAGACCCCCTTTTTGAATCTCTATTGATTGGACTAATAGACAAATCAAAGGTAAAGGAATATATCAATAAATATATTACACTATGTATTTCTTATGGGGATTTTTAGTAACTTTGACCCTCCCCAAACCCTCTTAAAATTTCGATTTTTTTTAAAACCTTTTTTAACGAGCACCTAGGGCCCTAGAAGAAGCTATATACCAAATTTCACTCCAATCCGTTTGGGGTTTTTTTTAGTAACTTTTACCCCCTAAAATTTTTAAACCTTAGTGGGCACCTAGGGCCCTAGAGGAAGCTACATACCAAATTTCATTCCAATCCGTTTGGTGGTTTTTTTGTTAACTTTTGACTCCCCAATTTCGAATAAATTTCGAATTTTTTGAATACCATTTTAGCGAGCACCTAGGGTCCTAGAAGAAGCTACATACCAAATTTCATTCGAATCCGTTTGGTGGTTTTTGTAGTAACTTTTAACCTCCTCCCCCCGCCGCTAAAATTTTGATTTTTTGAAAAACTTTCTTAGCGAGCACCTAGGGCCATAGAGGAAGCTTACATACCAAATTTCATTCTAATCCGTTCGGTGGTTTTTGTGATTTCGTGATGAGTGAGCGAGTGGTATTTATCCAAAAAATAATAAAACAATCTGGAGAGGGCCACCCTTATCACCTCGTGGTATAAAAAGTAGCCTACAACCTATTCTCAGACATACCAAATATATAAAAACATTTCATAAAAATTGGTGAAACCGTTTCGGAGGAGTTCGATAACAAACACTGTGACACGAGATTTTTAAATATATAGATTTCGTCCACAGAGGCCTCAGTGAGTCGACCAATTTTTCAAATAGTTGGTTGAAACCCTGAATCATATAAACTTAATTTTGGCAATTCGTCTATAATTCACGTCAGCGGTTCAGCTGGGTGGTCGAATTATTTTAAGAGTTACTGGTAGGTTTAGATTTGACTCTATTGACACGGCGATATGTCGAGTATCCCAGAACTGGAATCAATAGCCAAGGTAGGTGCTCGTGGCGCCGAGGGTGGACTTGACCCATGATGGATGGTCTAGAACCAGACCGTTTCAAGTGTTATTTATGCGAGGGACTTTCAAGGTTATGATCAGTGAGGGTCCGCAACGACAAACAACTTGTTATTGCGTGATGGAACATATTTATAACTTCCCTTAGTGGGAAATATGCTAAAAGTAGGGAACAAAATTGATGTAAATAAACTAGCTAACCCGTGCAAATAGTTACCTAAGGAGTACTTACATGATTTAATACGTTAATTAATTTAATTCAGTTAATTATGTTTATATTTACGTTGGTTTATAAATAACAGTTTGTAACGATTTATTACACTTTACGTTGAATTAGTTTGCAGTACCTGGAGACCGAGCTAAAGCTCGATTATAAGCAGGGCTATGATTTCAATAATAAATACGGTATTGGATTATTGAGTTTTGAGGTTAGGCCTATAACATTAAACAACTAAATAAAGGGTATATACAACATTAGGCTTACCTGTAATAAAAATACAGTTTAAAGGATTAACCACAATCTCAACGCTATGCCTCAGAAATAAGTCAGGCATAAATTAAAGTATTATTTCAATATCGATTTATTCCTAGGGCCTAGTTCGCTCACGTCAATAACTACTATTATTGCAAATTTCCGTGAACATCGTTTAGGTTAGGCCTATAACATTAAACAACTAAATAAAGGGTATGTTTATTATGTATTCGTTGCCATTGTAACTATAAATAGATACAACATTTAGGCTTACCTCTAATAAAATATACAGTTTAAAAGAAAGCAGATGATTATTGTAATGGCATTGAAAACATTTGCATCAGCTGTGCTTTGTATTGTTTAAAATGGACATATTTCACTTTTTAATTTAATAAAAAGACGTAGAAAACGAATTTTCCCAGACTGGTGACCATTTCCAATCGATTTCTCGTGGCCAAAAGCCTAATATAAAATCAAAAAATCAAAAATCCCTAGACGGAGATTCCAGATCCATTTAGCAGACAAACAATTATCTCTCGCTTTAGAAGATAAGATTAGTTAACATCTGCTGTCATGTTAGTTAAACAAATTGTTAATAGATGACGCCGTTCATTAAAAATCATATGAACTTTCATAAGAGAGTTTTCTAAATACATGTTTTTAAATGAAAACATTAATTTTAAGCTATTTGTTTATTTTTCGTCAATAACAGGAAACATAAGATTTAAAATTATGTTTGAATTATTAATGTTGATGAACCAAAAAAGCAAAGAATGAAAGAAGCAAACATTCATTTGTATATAGAAGAACATAAAAATAATATGGCTAATATGGTGTTGCGTTATGACCTGAATAACAGCTGCCATCTTGTGTTGTTATTGCGATGAGTGTCAATAGGTGATGAATAGGTCTAGTTTTGTGTTTCGGATGTTGGTAACAATGAAAGGAAAGGTCAAGTCCGAAGCAATTGGTTCCCACGCGCGTGTCTAATAAAGCCTTTGTACCCTCCTAGACGCATTGTCCTGCCCAATACAGTCTGCAGTAGACCTTCCCCACCTCC
>JAGFPH010000301.1:379494-400821 GCA_018207615.1 Philaenus spumarius | reverse complement strand
TTTTGATAAAGTGTAGACCTGAGCCTTACTGGTTCTTTTAACCTTTATTATTACTGCTGTTATAAAATATAAGAAATAATTTGATTTGAACATTTAACATTATTTACCATCTTAGTTTTGAGGTTATTATTAATCCTACACTTTTATTATAAATAAAACATAACATATGTTTTTAGAAGGTCGCACCGGGGGTTGGCGTGCGGAGCACGCAGGGGTCTCCCCTAGTATATAATATAACAGCTGATTTCACCGATCATCTTAAATACCAAAACCTAGCTTAGATTATACTTTGGGGTTATGTTTACAACTTCAATTAATAATAATAATGTCTTGTGAAGTTGATTTTAAAAAAAATATAAAATGTGAGTTGTGGAACTAATGTAGGCTTTAATACGTTATAAGATTTGCTTTGAGGTTATAAAATTAATATAAATACCACCTTTTATCATCAACATATTCATTTATTCAAATTTAACAAGACACCCATACGTTGAACTTCTGAAACATTCGACCATGTTCGTATAACATTAAACACAGTCAATTATTTATTTCTTCGTTATAATATTTCTAAATCATTTGATATATCAATATAAAATAAAATATAACCATTTTTATCTTTATGTTAATACATTTATGATACATTTAAATTACAAGTGAAAAAATAAAATAGTAATAAGTAGACTAAATAGTAAATAAATAGTAAGTAATAGTAACACCACTGTAAGCTGCGAAATAAGAATTGAGATTGTTTTCAATGTCGTATACACGAGATATTCAATCTGTTAATTCAATAATTGCAGTAAAACCGTACAAGTGAGATAACATCGACCAATATCTGGAGATATCAGGGTAGCTCAGTTGGCAGAGCATCACGACGGTCCCGGGTTCAACTCCCGTTCGTCTATGTTTTTTCACTTGTAAGTTAACATTTATGTAGTAATGTAGGTATATAAACAAGGTAGATCTTCAGAAATAGGTATCAATACGGATTTAACCTAAAACCAAAAATTCAAAAAGATCCTTTATAAAATATATACCCATGAAATAAAATTGACATTTCATAATTTTTTGATAATAATTACAACATTTTCTGTTATTTAAAACAAAAAACAGTAAAATCGACAAGGTAGATCTTCAGAAATAGGTTTTTTTTTCAGAAATATGTATCAATAAGGTTTTAAAATAAAACAAAAAATTAAAAAGTGCCTTTAAAAATATACCTATGAAATAAAATTGAAATTTCATAATCTATATAAATATAAAATTCAATGTATGTCCGTCTGTACGTTTGTATGTTTGTCCTTTATGCGTTACCAAACCGTCCATCCGATTGCTTTGAAATTTTGCATAGTAACACAGGTTAACCCTGGGAAGGTTTTAGGCCATTTACCGAAGTCCTAGGACATTAGGGCTACGCCCCAGTGGCCCTCAAAGTTTCAATGTTAATCTTATGGAAGGTCAATCTTAAGGAAGAAGAAGAAATATTTCTTTTGATTTTATCAGGGACACAAAAAACAACTGTTCGTATGAAAAGCTTAAAACATCTGATTTTGATCAACAGCTGATTTTGATCAACAACTGAATATAATTTTAGAGGTTAGGTAAATCAAGCAATAGCAATAGCGAAGCATTGGCGGGTCCACTAGTATTTTGATAATAATGACAACATTTTAAGTATTTTGACTCAATAATCAGAATAGAGGTCTACCTCATAGTTGGAATTATTTTACAATTTCGTTAAAATTGTATTTTACGAAACCATCATGCAGAAACAATAATTTCGATGTTTTTATTATTTCAATAGTAAATGATCGAGTTAAGAAACGAGGAAATAAAGATTTGTTGTAGCAAGACAGGTTGTGGAGGGGGGAAGATGGAGATAAGGCATGTCGAGAAGAGGGAGGGAGATGGAGGGCTACAAGGAAATGATTAATGGGAAGTGAGGGTCCGCCGATGGACAAATATCAAGAAACCCACTGAATTGTTGACTAAGTCAAAACACCCGATGTTTTGTATGAGTATTACACTGTATAAACAAGAGGCAAGGTTCTGATGCAACTTTGTTATGGAACATACGTTGCTATAAGCATAATGTAGGCCTACATTCAGTACATTTTCTCTAAGTTTAACTAAGTATTATGCACAATACCGGCGTTTTATTTCACTGATATTTATTTGTGCTTTATGTAATATATTATATGTACTAGGGTACACCCCTGCGTGCTCCGCACACAACCCCGTTGGAACCTTCTGTACACATGGATGCTATGTTTTCTTTATAATATAGGTGTAAGATTAATAATAACCTTAAAGCTTAGAAGGTAAATAATGTTAAGTGTAAAAATCAAATTATTTCGTATATTTTATTACAGCAGTTAATAAAGCAAGAATCAGGTTTACACTAAAACAAAACATGACCCAAAAATTTATCATAGTGTGTGTTATTTTTAAGTTCAACACAGATTATTGGCATTGTTTACACAAACCTAACCTAAAAGTTAGAAATACAAACAAAAATGTCAAAGTTCAAAGTTATGGAAATATTAGAGCAAACAGCTGAATTATATTCAATTGGTTGCTGTGGTAATTAATGTAAATACATTCAAAAAATATATGTTGGTTCATCAGTCTAGCCTAACCCAAAGTTATGTTTAGTTTATTTGACTCGCCTTATACCGGCAATATACACACATAATTTAAGTTTTTGTGCACATCTTTGGCACAGTAAGTTTTTAATGATATAAGCTTCATTTTTCAACTGTCGTTTTTTAGTTTTACATAATGTTACTTATTTATTGGTATTACAGCTGTTAGCGGCTATGGGTTTCAGCCTGTGAATTTTTTCAGACTAAATTTACAAATATTGTAATGAAAAATGTTTATCAAAAAGAATTCTAGCCTATGTTACTCAGGGATAGCGTAGCTTCTTATTAGTAAAATAATTTTTTTCAATCGATTCAGTAGCTCCAGAGATTCCCCCCCCCCCTACATACAAACAAACAAATTTGACCTCTTTTTAATGTTATTATAGGTTATAACTAAATGGACACTAACTTCCAGCCTAACCTCGAAGTGTGTTTATAAGGACCCATTCATGCTGTTTTTTACCCCTCTCATAACTTTGCTAGTATTTTTTAAATAAATAAATATCAAGTTAGAAAAATTTCATGGGATTACACAAAAACATAAATGTGATAAACAAAGCCAATTTCTTATCCAAAAGTTTTGGCAATGATCATTTAAGTATTCATTGGTTTAATCCTTCAGTGAGACCGAAATCATGGCCAGCAGAAAAGGTCTACAGTCTACATACAAATCTTTACAGTTTCTGACTGTATCCCAAATACAAAGACTTCGATTTTTCTTCTTGCCCAAAATAATTGCAATAAATTTTAACAAACCAAGCCAAATTACAAACATTTAAAATCATACCAAAGTCGAGAATATTTTAAAATAAACAATAGCAGCTCTTCAAATCAAAACCATCCTATGAGAAAGTTTGTGCCTATTTTTCCCGCAAACAGCTCCCAAACACGACCCTTCCCACCTCTCCAACTCCAACAATGGATTGCCACAAGGTATATTCCCCGGTGTATTGAACCCTATTCTGTTTCCAGCCTCAAGTACTGGAGCAGATGTGAGCGCATGCGTTCCGCCATATGCCGTGACCTGCGCACGGCCACTTTAAACCTTGCGCATAATTACTTTACCTTTTGTGTATTGTGTTTTGAGTGACGGTTGATCGAGTAGACCAGTATCGCTTTGTGAGCGGTGATTTTAGTTTCGCTCGCGCCTCCCGTGGACAAAATAGTAGAGGTGATCAATAATCACCAAGAATTGTTGTATTCAGACGCTTGCAGCGATGGTGTGTAGGCATCATTCTGCAGTACGGAAATGTGAAATAAAAGTAAATGTGTGTAGTCGTGGGACCCCCGTCAGGAACGAAGTTCATCACGCCTTTTATTTTCTCACTATACTTTAGTACAGAGAAAGTATAGTGATCGCAAAAAAAAAAACGATGTTGAGATTTTTGAGGATTTTTTTGGGGTCCTCTGAGTCCCAAAAACTGGTTTTTACAAAATGTCTGTCTTATGTCTGTATGTATGTCTGCATGTAGGCCTATACAAAGCTAAAGCGAAAACTATTCGATCGATTTCAAACAAATTTGCACCAGACATGTCAAGTGGCCTGTATAAAACGGTTTTGAAAATTTTTGAAAAACAACTCCCTTTTGGCAAAAAGCCCCCAAAAAATCAGTTATTATTTTTTTATAAAAAAACGGCTCTAACTTTTTTGATAAAATTTGGCTTATTTGTAGCATTTAATGTACCCTACCCTACCATATGCAAAAAACAGCATCTTTCTAAAAATTCTCGCTTAGCTAATTAATAATAATAATAATTGATTTGTGGGGGTTGTTTTGGTCATAAAGGGGGTTGTTTTTCAAAAAATTTCAAAACCTTTTTTCGTGCATCTATACAGCCCTAATTGACGTGTTTGGTGCAAATATGATCGAAATCGATCGAATAGTTTTCTCTCTAGATAATAATAATAATATTTATTAGTTAATCTGCTACTTTAATATAACCTCTCCTACCCCTCAATAATAAAGTCACAGTGAATCTGTTTAAGGCTCTTCTTTACCTTGAAGAAAACTCCCGAGTGACCGTATGATTTCAATACGAATGGTCCGACTAAAGCCGCAAAATCGATGAAACATGCATTCGTAATACCGTGTTTCGGATTCTATTTATGAATTAATAATCTGGGAAACTACTTTAAGTTATAAAGAAGGCTTTATATTTTTTACGTGTTAGCTTAAAATATGGAAATTATTGCTTAAAACGCCCAAAAAATGCGTTAATAGTAATCGATTTTTACTCAGTTAAACTGTTGATTAAAAGGAGATGCCGTCCATTTCTTTCAGTTATGAGATATAAGACAAAAGCACAAAGCCTTTAAGAAAAATTTAAGATGTTTCACAAATTTTTAGGTTGAAAAACGGCGTCCGAAACACGTTAGTACGAAGTGCATATTTTTGCTGTTTTACGCAAGGTATAGAAGACCCTTAATAATTTAAATATGTTTGTGAGAAAATATGTGCCAGTTCCTGGTACCGTTTATACTTCAATTCTTTTACCAGCCTTAACGGCAACATACACACATAATTTGAATCTTTCAATCGCCGTTTATTATTAGATGGTTTTTTATACAAATATTTACTGTTTCCATATATGTTTAATGTTATTATAATAAAGGTGTAGAATTAATTATAACACCAAAGCTAAGATGATAAACATAGTTAAATGTCCATTCATTGTAAATACAATCAAAAACATAAAATGTTGGTTCATCAGTCTAGGCCTAACTTAAAATTATTGTTTGTATGTTTAATTTATATTACCTTTCTTAACGGCAACATACATACAATAATTTTAGGTTAGGCCGAGAAAGTAATTTTAAGTCTAGGCCTAACCTAAAACTATTGTATGCCGTTAAGGCAGGTAAAATAAATTAAATATACACACAATAAATGTATTTTAGGTCTAAACTGATGAACGAACATTTTATGTTAATTGAATGTATTTCAGCGCTTGACGATAATATCTGAACTAAGCCGGACGGAACTGATCGTCTCTTAATTTAAATTGATGAACCAAAACACACAATTCTTGAATATATTTACATTCATTGCCATAGCAACCAATTTGGTAACGCTTTTTCGTTACTCGTATTTTACATTTGTCATTGTTATAGCAACCAATTAATAACACTTTTTTTCGTTACGCATTACAATTTCTATTTCCTACCGCAACCCGCCCACGTTAAGGAACTCCGTTCCAATAAAACTTTAAGTGTTTAAAACTAGCATTGAACAATTAAGTGGAGAATTTATTAGAATCTTTATATTGCTTGATGTGGTCACTGACTCAACTTACTCACTGACGTATCGACATACCCAAAGTCCCTCGAAGTGAAATTTAACAAACATCTTGATTGGTTATGATTATGATTCGTTTGCCTCATTTATGGCATACACAGTTCGACATAGCTGAAGTATAAATACGATTTGTCCTTCACTTACATATACACAAAATACATTAACATTTTAACAAATACAATGGTTAAAATTAAATTGAACAATAAATACAGGCCTACAAGATTTAAAAGATATAAGACAAAACAGACCAAACCAAACAATGGTATAGCCTTAAAGACTACTTGTTCAAGTACTCACTGAGTAAAATGTCCGATCAGTGAGGTATCTTTTTCAGTTTTTCTCACATTCATAGAGAAAATGAATTTCTTTCAAATGCTGAGGCAGTCCATTGTAAAACATCAACTTCAAACCCGAGTAATACACCCCATGTTCAAAATACTTCAGTCTATGAATTGGGTATTGTAGTATTTGCTGATGGAAGTAATATCCATGTTGTTCCTGCCTGTCACCACTCTTGTTGGATTTGAAATACAGCAAAACGTTAAAAATATATCTCTACATGAATATCTTATACTTCAAATTATAAATTATTCTAATTATTTTTATAGACTCTACAGAATTACCCAGATGGCTACGCCATATCTGAGGTGTGAGGGAACAAAAACATAATACGCGTTCTTAGTTGTGGCATAACGGCAAGTTTTTGAGATTGCACGAAGTGTAAAGCACGCAGAGCTAAGTTTATTTAAAAGATAATGGATGTGATATTTCCAGTTTAATTTCTCATCAGTAACGATTCCCAAGAATTTTGAAGAGTCAGCGCTTGTAATAATGGTCTCTGAAAAAGGCGAAACAATTTGAATTCTTATACATTTTGATCCAAACTGAATCGTTTGTGTTTTACTTAGTTTTAATTTTAACCCGTTTACTGAAAACCATTCCTCATCCATTGTTAATACCAATGACAGGGATTTCTTTAGATCTTTAATGTTTTCTCCAGTAATTGTAAGAGTGGTCTCATCAGCAAATAATTCGACCACGCAGCTGAACCGCAATTTCCAAAATTAAGTTTATAGGCCTACATGTTTTAGGGTTTCAACCAACTATTTGGGAAATAGATCTATTCACAACGGTGCTGAATAGCTGCAAAATGGTTCGCACGCCATTCCGCATATTGGAAGTATTTTCAATACACAATGCATTGCAGAAAAAATGCATTGCACACGCCAACCCCACAGTGAAATTCACCAAATGGCTTTGAACCGGGTAATTTTATGGTATTTTACGTTTTGGTCGATTTTGGGGGAACCAAGCGAGCTATAAGGTCGCGTAAAAAACCAAAATGTGCCACCATCCTGGACAGCTGTCCAACATTTTAAATAATTAATTGTAATGTATTCTGTTGGCCAACAAGTTGCAAATATGTCGGACGTTTTGTGTATTTTTGTGTGCTATTTTATTTTTGACGACGTCCCAATGGGCGTAGAATTATTGTGTGTGAACTGTGTGTGTTTCATATATTATTTTAATGTGTTTCTTGTACAGTGTTTGAAAATTCGATTAATCGTGAAACAGCTGTAGCAAGTTTCTTAAAGAAAGAATTAGATAACGAAGACGGTAGACACAAATTTATTAATATATAATATATTTATATGATTTTTAATGACACCCCAAAACGTGTTCTGGAGACCATGATCAGTGCTCATTTGCTACTCCCGACCGTGGGTCTTACCATAAGGGCCACTGCAATAGCTCATTTTCCCTATGGAAATTCTCTAATAATATAGCTATAATTCCACCTACATTATTGTAGTAAATCATTTGAATAGAGTACGAACAGTAAAGGTCCCAATATTTCCCCAATGTTAGAGGAGGTAACTAAAAAACTTTCAAATCAGTATTTTCCTATTTTAAACCGAAAAGTTTGCTATTTTTGCCGAATTTTAAAATCTTGGTGTACAAAATAACTGTGTAAGTGTAATAACTTACGATAAAACACAAGCGGCATACACTCGATAAAATATTTCTTCCATAAGATATAAATGGGAAGTTGGATGCCTAAGGGGGCAGAGCCCTAGTGATTGAGAATAAAACAAATGACTTTTGGAACAACTTAAGAGAGATCCCTTTAATTTGACATATCAATCGTCAAAATAGGCCGAGAAATAAAAGCGTGGCTGAGCTCACAAAAAATAAAAGATATTAAAAACTAAAAGGTGTAAAATAAAGATTTCACTTCACTTGATCAACGTTTAAATTATTTTATTACCAATTCCAGTGAATTAATTCTGCCTTTAAGGAGAAATTATTCGAACTAAATTAGCAATCAATAATCTTGCCCACTTCTAAAAAACTAAAAACCCAAAGTGGGGCACATGTCTTTATCCTTCTCTGTAGACCAGATGAATGACCTCGAACAATCTTGTAAAGTTGAATTTTCAAACCCAGATAAAGCTAGTTTAAGTAAATTAAACTTCAAAAACTAACTAGATTTCTTTACACGATCAAACAATAAACTAATTTACGGACATTTTAACAAAATAAATTCACGTCCAATGCCAAGATAGGTTTTACATTTAACAGGTAGAACACGATTGTGATTACGCGACGAGATTTCCAATTGAGCGAAGCTGTTGTAGGGGGTGTCCGGCGTTGGCATGGCAACGCACATGGTATGAAAGGAACAAGGTGTGATGCCGAGTTTGGAGATGACATCTCAATATACTTCATTTCCATGCCCCGAAGCATCGGCTCCGGCTTGAGGTGTTCAAGCATCAGTGGATCCAGAGAGCGTTTGATCAAAGTTTAAATAGCTCGTTTGGTGGGTGATTTTTGTGCGATCGCGCTCAAACTTGCACCTCCGACACAGTATTAGCTAACAGTTGGAAAATTATTTTAATTTCTTTATAACTAGGAGAGACCCCTGCGTGCTCCGCACGCTAACCCCCAATGGAACCTTCTAAAAACATACGTTATGATTTATTAACAATAAAGCTTGATGATTAATAATAACCTAAAAACTAAGATGGTGAATAGTGTTAAATGTTCAAATTAAATTATTTCTTATATTTTATAACAGCAATTATAATAATTCGACCACGCAGCTGGACCGCTGACGTGAGTTGAGCAAATTTCCAAAATTAAGTTTATATGCCTATGTTTTATTTAGGGTTTCAACCAACAATTTGGGAAATAGGTCTACTCACGAAGGCGTTGATCAGCTGCCTGTGTGTACGCAATATATTAGTAGAATAATATAATAAATTACCTTAAAAGGTCCGTTTTGTGACTTCAATTTTGGTCTCTGACTAGTTTCGAAGTCGCAACTTCATCATCAGAACTTCTCCTTAGTTTTTATTTTTTCATTCCTTCTGCAGGAATCGTCAAATATTAAAACATATATTCAAATAAAGAAGGAATGAAAAAATAAAAACTAAGGAGAAGTTCTGATGATGAAGTTGCTACTTCGAAACTAGTCAGAGACCAAAATTGAAGTCACAAGACGGACCTTTTAAGGTAATTTATTATATTATAATATTGTGACTTGGTGCCATAAATAATGCATATCAATATTAGTAGAATTTGTTTGAGCCTAGCGGCCTCGCGAGTTTTCACCACTTGGCATCGAACCGAGTACTTTTATGGTATTTTACGTTTTTGTCGATTGTGGGGGAACCAAGCGAGCTATAAGGTCGCGTAAAAAAACAAAATGTGCAGAATAACATCCTACATTTATATTTGTAGAAAAAAACTCTAAAAAATTTCATTCTCGTAGTAAAAATCTCAAAAAATAGTTACTTCCGGTGAAAAAACGTACTTCCGGTTGTTGGATTTTTTTTTGGCTAACGAACTCGTCGGAGCCACATAGACAACCAATACGTATACCAAATTTGGTCCAAATCGGAATTAAAATGCGGCCAATAGAGTGCGAACACATATACATATATATATATATTTTTTAAATGACATTACAAAACGTGTTCTGGGGACCATGATCGTTGCTCATTTGCTACTCCCGACCTTGGGTCTCACCATAAGGGGCACTGAAATAGCTCATTTTTCCTATGGAAATTCGCTAATAATGGTTAAAAGAACCAGCAACGCTCAGGTCTACACTTTAAAACCCTAACCTAAAAGCTAGAAACACAAAAATAATTGCTTCAAATTTTGAAATCAGCTGTTAATGAAAATATAGAAGCAAACAACTGTTTTATCTGTTATTTTATTCAATTGGTTGCTACGGTAATAAATGCAAATACATGAGTTGGTTTATCATTCTAGGCCTAACCTGAGAATTTTTTTCCTACAAAATTTACAAATATTGAAATAAAAAAAGTTTTTTATCGAAATGCATTAGCCTACGTTACTCCGGGATAGTGTAGCTTTTTATTAGTAAAACTATTTTTTCAGTCGGTTCAGTAGTGCCAGAGATTACCTCCTACATACAAAAAAAACAAACTTGGCCTCTTTAGTATAGATTAAGGCTCCGTCGCAGTGAAACATTTTAAACTAAACACGTTTGAGTGTTTAGTACGTCGGAAATATTTGTATTCGGAGTTCACAGTCACTTATCTCAGTAATTGATAACAGTATCAAGATGAAATTTAACGTAGTTACAAACTAAAATTATTCAAAAATTTTCAAATAATTAAAAATTAACAAATATTTCACTATACGTTCTGGCGTATAATTTGTAAGGGCTGTATAGAGGATGAAAACAATACAGTTTTAATAATTTTGAGTTCAACATACGAACAGGAGAAGCCACATATTTTATAACATAACTAATTTACCTGCCATTGTAAAATTAGAGGCCACGGAATTTTGACATTAAGTACTTAAAATTTACCACTTCTAACACCCCACACATTTAAGCACATTTGACAACTATAAATTATTTAAAAAACTATTTAATTCCCAATTTACTTGATTCACGAGTCAGAAAGCAACGAATCCAACAGGTGAAAAAATAGGATTAAAATTGCCTAGACACCGGCGACGTAATTTAGCCGTAATTATTAATTTGTGGGCTGGACATGACCCACTAAATGGCCACTTAGCGCGTACACAGTTAGCCGGACATTGTAACTAATTACTCATTGCGATATAAATTAACCTGCACTCGATAGAACAACCTGTCTTTATTGTAGCTCCAAATGGGGCATCAGTTCTTTCGTGAACATAGATAGCCCATTCGAAATATTGAATCAAGATCAAGATCTTCGGGGCGTCACAGATTTCAATTCAAATGGTTACCACCTCTATAGCCGGAGGTTTTCTTTCATCTAAAGTCTCAAAATTGAGTAGCTCCTGGTTTCTAGTCGGTTCCTCCGCATAAATCACCAATTCGATTAAACGAATAGCGACTCGGTTCAAGATCACGACTCAGATCATGAGCGCGTTCATGGGATAAGTAGTTTATATTATATTTGGGGAAAGATTCTCGAAACAAAATTCCCCTCTCAATTTGAAATTGCAGCTGCAATCTCGTAAACCTGTGGTAGGGTATTATATACTTTACAGGCAATCTGTGGCGATTCTGATTGGTTAAAAATGGAAAATTTATATTTTCTCAAATACATGAATTCAAAAAGGAGATTTATTTTAAAAAATAATGCAGATATAACACAAAAGTCAAATGAACTTCATTATGGAAGTATACTACATAGCAGGGGTTCCTAAACTGTGGTACGCGTACCACTGGTGGTAAGCAGGAACGTTGCTAGTGGTATGTGAGCGTAATTTGGTTAAGAGAGACAATGCATGGTAGTGCGACGGTAAGTGAGCTGCGACAGTGCAGAGATAGGTCGTTCGCGAGCGAACTGAGTCGTATTCATACACAACTACTTCTCCAAACAGAAGTTAGATGGCTATTAAGAGGAAAGGTGTTGACTCGAGTTTTTGAGTTACGGCACGAGATTTTGATTTTCAACAGATTCTGATTTTTAGCTCCGAGAACGCTTTACTAATGAACTATGGCTTTGTCTGCTGGCTTATTTGAGTGAAATTTTCACAAAACTCAATGGTGCCAACAGGAGTCTTCAAGGAACTTACAATACCCCGTGTCGTATATGTGACAAAATTAATGCACTGAAACAAAAAATCAGCTTTGCGGATGATGAAGCAAAGAAATGCAAGGTTTCACTTTTTCCTTCTCTCGGCAGCTTGTAGAAGAAAATGAGCTTTCACTTAGTAGGACAGTACTTAGTGTTATCAGTGACCATTGTAATGTGTTGAAGGAAGATTTGAGCAAGTACTTCCCAACAAACTTTAAGGGATTTCTATACCTTGCGTAAAACAGCAAAAATATGCAGTTCGTACTAACGTGTTTCGGACGCCGTTTTTCAACCTAAAAAGTTGTGAAACATCTTAAATTGTTCTTAAAGGCTTTGTGCTTTTGTCTTATATCTCATAATTGAAAGAGATCAGCAGTTTAATCAGCAGTTTAACTGAGAAAAAAAATGATTATTTTTAAGGCATTTTTTGGGAGTTTTAAGCAATAATTTCCATATTTTAAGCTAACACATAAAAAATATAAAGCATTCTTTATAACTTAAAGTAGTTTCCCAGATTATTAATTTATAAATAGAATCCGAAACACGTTATTACGAATGCATGTTTCAACGATTTTGCGGCTTGAGTCAGACGTTTTTATTATTATCATACTGTACACTCGGGAGTTTTCTTCAAGGTAAAGAAGAGCCTTAAAGAACATTTTTGGATGAAAACCCCGTTTAGTGACGTCAAGAAAATGGCAATACTAGAGAATTTCTCACCAGCTGATAAATAGCAACTGCTGGAGTTGAGTTGTGATTCAGATTTGAAGGAAGTGTTTAATCAAACAACCCTATTTGACTTTTGGATTCAAAGATGCAAAGACTACTGTGAAGTCACCGACAGAGCAGTTAAATTTTTACTGAATTTTTCAACATCCTATCTGTGTGAAGCTGGGTTTTCTTCTCTCCTTTACCTCAAAAACAAATACAGAAATGGACAGGTTAGTATTGAAAATTCATTACGTTTGAAACTAAGCCCACTAAAACCACATATTGAAAGTTTAAGCAAATCGCCTTCTCATTAACTTGTGTAAATAAAATACTGTGTTTGCTTTCGTATTATGGTTTTCGAAATACAGATTTTGTTCTATATCACGTTTATTTTCATTCTTGTATAAAAATATGTATTTTGGTTTTAATAATAAGCTTACTTTTGCTTTCATAATGCGATTTGTTGGGAGAAGAATTTAACATTTTACCTCGCTAATATTTTCCAATAAAAAAGTGTGTTTACTGTTGATTTGAACTTAAAGATAACATAAATAGAGCTTGAAAAAAGACTTAAATGCAGAGAATATTATTGAAACACTGACTTATAATAATACTTGTTATTTTTTTCAAAACTAAACAGGTAAAGACTTTAACATGTTTTTGCAAATTTGCACCAGACATGTCAAGTAGGCCTGAATAGATGCACGAAAAACGTTTTTGAAAATTTTTGAAAAACAACCCCCTTTTTGGCAAAAAAACCCCCAAAAAATCAGTTATTATTTTTGTTATAAAAAATCGGCTCTAACGATTTTAATAAAATTTGGCTTATTTGTAATCTTTAATGCACCCTACTTTATGCAAAAAACCACATCTTTCTAAATATTCTCGTTTAGTTAATAATAATAATAATAATAACCGATTTTTGGGGGTTTTTTGGCCTCAAAGGTGGTTGTTTTTCCAAATTTTTCTAAACCTTTTTTACTGCATCTATAGAGGCCTAATTGACGTGTTTGTTGCAAATTTTTTCGAAATCGATCGAATAGTTTTATCTCTAACTTATAATAATAATATGTATTACTTAATCCCCTAGTTTAAAATCACCTCTCCTACCCCACCTACTATTATGAAGTCACTGTGAATCTGTTTAGTAATTTAAATATGTTTGTGAGAAAGTATGTGCCAGTTTCTGGTACCGTTTATTACATTGTTTTTAGCTATTTAATAGGCTAAACTTTATTGTTTTAATAAATATTCTCAAACTCTACAATGCCGCCAATGGCTTATTTATACTTATTTTTATGCTAGTGGTACGAGAAAATAACATTTCATATAAAGTGGTACGCCACCCAAAAAGGTTGGGAAAGGCTGTTTTAGAGGTTACATTACTTACGTTGGACGGATATTCTTTAAAGACCACATAGAGCGACTCACCTGAAATGAAAAAGCAACATTATTTTTTTTAATAACTAAAATAGTTAGTTGCGTCTTACGGGAGGAAAGTATCATTTAGTCGCCGCGAAAGAAAACAAGGCCTTGAAGGCGACTAAAATACTTTCTTCTCGTAAGACACACGATCATTTTACTTCCAGCTACAGTTTTAGTAAATAATTTATATTTTACTATGGAAGAACCTTTATTAAAACACTAGGGGAAACCTCTGCGTGATCCGCACGCCAACCCCGTTGGAACCTTCTATACACATGGTATGTTTTCTTTATAATAAAGACGTAGGATTAACAATAACTCTAAAGCTAAGGTGGTAAATAATGTTAAATGTTCAAATCAAATTATTTCGTATATTTTATAACATCAGTTATAACAAAGGTCAAACGAACCAGCAAGGCTCAGGTCTATACACTTCCATTAGCAGCTCATTTCATACATTTAAACAGTTACTTTCATTTTGTAGGTTTGTTTTGTGTTCAGTAATCATGTGTGCCCTAATCATATTGGTTCTTTTTAACCCTATTTAACTCATGTTATATCTTACTAGGGGAAATACCTGCGTGCTCCGCACGCCAACCCCGTTGGAACCTTCTATACACATAATCATGTTATTTTGTCTTTATAATAAAGGTGTAGGATTAATAATAACACCAAAGCTAAGACGGTAAATAATGTTAAATGTTCAAATCAAATTATTTTATATCAGCAGTTATAATAAAGGTTAAAAGAACCAGAAAGGCTCAGGTCTACACTTTAAAAACCTAACCTAAAAGTTAGAAATACAAATAGTTATATTTACTTCAAAGTGTGAAATCTGGTGTTAATGGAACAGTTAAAGCAAACAGCTGTTTTATCTGTTGTTTTATTCAATTTTGCTACGGTAATTCGTCAGTCTAGGCCTAACCTAAGAATTGTTTCCGACTAAATTTACAAATTTAATAAAAATATGTTTTTATCAAAATGAATTATAGCCTATGTTACTCAGGGATGGTGAAGCTTTTTATTAGTAAAACAGTTTTTTCAATCGGTTCAGTAGTTAAAGAGATTACCTTCAACCAAACGAAAAAACAAACAAACAAATTTGACCTCTTTATAATAGTATATTATTAGTATAGAATAGTTGTAAAAACTGGTTCTCTGAGGTCAGCGATGGGTTGTGGGTTGTAAATATTCAGACCTCGATGTGTTTATAAAGGCGGATAACGTAGTTACCACTAAATAAGTGACGAAATACACGTCCTTCACGCTCTACACATTACAAAACACTTTTACGAAAATATTTGTTTAAACAAATCGACATCGAGAAATCAATTTTGATCTGGACGAGTTCTGTTTGCAATCAGACAGTTTCAAGAGTTTGTTAATTGAGATTTCAAGTTTCGTTCATCCTGCCGCGGTCGTCCTGGAGGAGGAAAAAGTTTACAAATTATACTTCTTGAAGAATAACTTCAGACGAGTTGGAAGATAGAGTGAGGTGTGAACTAGTGCAAGAGAGTATTCGAGTTTTATTTTCTTTGTTCGGATGTTCTAATTTTCAATAAATGGACCTACAATTTCGATGTATCACAGTGGACAATTAAAAAACACCAGATTAAAGAGAATCTAAATTAATGGTGAGAAATTTTATGTAACTTGAGTTAGTAAAAATGTTACGTTAGTCACTCATTTGCACTACTTTATTTTCTGAATTTGTAGTTTAAAAAAATGATATAAAGAATTTGAAAAAAATATTAAGTTTTCGTTGAGTTCATTTACATAAATTTTCTCAAAATTGAATTATATAAAAATTGTGTTGTAAAAGTTTCTTTGATTACTAGCTATTGCAGTTCTTATAGCCCGCCCAAACGGGGAAAAGTATACTCCAATTTGTTTTGGTTTTGACCGAGGTTTCTCATTAGCTATTGTAGATACAGTGTTGTTGCAAGTTTTTTTTAAAAAAGTTTCATGTTAAATCCTATTACTTTAAATGAGAAATTCTTGTATCTATCTATATATCTTTGTATCTGTCGCGGATCTCAAAAAAGGCTCTAACGAATTCAAAGAAATGTTGTATTTAGGTGTAGTTTTGATTTTTAAGTACTACCATATAGTTGTATTTCTTGTAAAAACGTAATTTTTTGAGAAAATCTAATTATTTAAAAGTTGACAAATTTTAACATAGGGTCTTATGGGTTGCCATGTTGGTTGCAAAATAACAAGGAAATAGTAAATAAAACGATCAAAACAACTGTTTATAAACAAGCCAATTTATACTGTTTTATCAGCTGTTCATTGATTAGTTTTTAATTACTCTTAAAAACAAGCTAATTTATTATACTGTTTTAGCACGTTGGAATTAGAATAAATTGGGCCCGATTTAACAATTTATTTTGTAAAAAAAAGGTAAACTTGGCCAAGATGGATAAATTCTAATAGTAAATTTTATAATATAGGCCTGGCTCATTTTAAACTTTTTCAATTTGTAATAATCAAATAATGTTTTGCTGTAGTATGGTGAAAAACAGTGTTCAAAACTCGAGGGAAAATATTCTTTTCAGATGCTCGTTCCCTTTAAGTTGCTCGTCTACGCCGACTCGCACCAGGAAAAATCACACTTTTCCCACTAGTTGTGGAATATACTATTATACCTAACTCCATGTGTTAAACTTTTCTATGAGATGAGCAATTCACTGATCGACTTTTAGTGATTTAAAGAGTCCATGAGTTACGATCACATCACGTGCTTAGATCAGCTGATTATTTGGTATAGCAGATTAATTTCATTACTACTAAACAAAATTGTATTATTTAAATAACACTGATTCACAGACCAGCGTATACTTTTGAATTTTATTAATTACCAGGAGACCGAGCTAAAGCTCGATTATAAGCAGGGCCTAGTTCGCTCACGTCAATAACTATTATTGCAAATTTCCGTGAACATCGTTTAGGTTAGGCCTATAACATTAAACAACTAAATAAAGGGTATGTTTATTTAGCAGAAGTATTCGTTGCCATGGTAACTATAAATAGATACAACATTAGGCTTACCTCTAATAAAATACAGTTTAAAAGAAAACAGATGATTATTGTAATGGCATTGAAAACATTTGCATCAGCTGTGCTTCGTTTAAAAGAAAACAGATGATTACTGTAATGACATTGAAAACATTTGCATCAGCTGTGCTTTGTATTGTTTAAAATGGACAAATTTCACTTTTTAATTTAATAAAAAGACGTAGAAAACGAATTTTCCCAGACTGGTGACCATTTCCAATCGATTTCTCGTGGCCAAAAGCCCCATATAAAATCAAAAAATCCAAAATCCTTAGACGGAGATTCCAGATCCATTTAGCAGACAAACAATTATCTCTCGCTTTAGAAAGATAAGATATTAATAAAAGTAAATTTGTTCTTTCCATATTATAAATAAACGGTACCAGATAACTGCCACATACTTTCTCCCAGTTGAAACGTTATACCTTCCCAAAAGTAGCATAGGAGGTGGTTATTTAGAATTGCAAAAGTAGGACATACCATGGAAAATATTAGATGTATGTAATTCACATCCCTATTAAGTTTCATATTAGTTTCATTCAAAATATTAACTAATAAATATTATTATTAAAACTATGCGATCGATTTCGAACACATTTCCACCAAACATGTCAATTAGGCCTGTATAGATGCACGAAAAAAAGTTTTGAAATTTTTTGAAAAACAACCATCTTATTGGCCAAAAACCCCAAAAAATCAGTTATTATTATTGTCTAAACGAGAATTTTTAGAAAGATGCGGTTTTTTCCATATGGTAGGGTACATTAAGGGCTACAAATAAGCCAAATTTTATCAAAATCTTTAGAGCCGTTATTGAGAAATTTTGATTTTTCTTGTTTTTTGGCTTTTTTGGGGGGGAAAAATCCCTTAAAAATCAAAAATTTGAGAAAATGAAAAATACGCATGGAAAATACCTACATACCAAATTTCATCAAAATCGGACCATTGGTATGGTCTCCAGCTCTGTACACATCCTTACAGACACACAGACACACGGACACACGGACAGACATCACCAACAAAACATTTTTTGGGTTCAGGGAGCACCAAAACCAATAATACCACTAAAAATATTTTTGGGTTCAGGGAGCACCAACACAGATAATTCCACTAAACAATTTTTTGGAGTTCAGAGAGCACCAAAACAGATAATTCCACTAAACAATTTTTTGGGGTTCAGGGAGCACCAAAACAGATAATTCCACTAAACAATTTTTTGGGTTTCAGGGAGCTCCAAAACAGATAATTCCACTAAACAATTTTTTGGGGTTCAGGGAGCACCAACACAGATAATTCCACTAACAAATTTTTTGGGGTTCAGGGAGCAGCAACACAGATAATTCCACTAACAAATTTTTTGGGGTTCAGGGAGCACCAAAACCGATATTTTAACTAAAAATGCATTCGAAAATTTGAACGAAAACTATACTTTCTCCATATACTATGTATAGGGTGGAGAAAGTAAAAATGAGTGAAAACCGTCTGATGTACAGAATGAAGCCACGAAAGCTATGGAAGAGTTGGTGCCGCCAAAATCACTAATAAAATAACAAACGATTATAATAAAATAATATACTAGTTAAAATGCCATAATAATTGTATTTATTGTAAAAGTTAGAGGACACTATTGTAAGATGTGGGGTAAAGTAAAATATTGTACGTTTCACGTGATCACTGCTTCATCACTCCTTTATATACACCTCCTTTAAATGATGTAAAGAAGCAGTTACCTCACTTGTAACGTAAATATGTATTAACTTTTCTGTGTTTTTCAATAATATTGCTGATTTCATTATATACATATATACAACAAAGTCGGGTTTCTTACACCTCTTATAACTCAAGAACGGCAGAATCAATTTTTATAATCTTTGATTTGTTGGATTTGTCTCCGCCCCAAATAGCAGAATATCTATTAAAATATAGGAATAATCCATAAATAAAATTAAACACACAAAATAATTTTAGGTTTGGCATAGAATGGTGAACTAACACAGCCATGTTATTTGAACGTATTTACATTCATTACCATAGCAACCAATAAAATAAAATAACAGATACAACAGTTGATTCAAACGTATAATCTATGTAATAAAAATGAAATGCTGTTCGTTGGCAAGCGCATCACTTAAGAACGGCTGGACCAATTTGGCTATTTTGTGTTTCAAAATGTTCGTAATAGTCCGAATAAGGGTTTCAAGGAAAGAAAAATTTGAAAAGTTTCCAGGAAAATGTTCAAATTCGGGAAAAGCTGAACATCCTTTTTTCCATGAACTCAATACCATAACTCACGAAACAGCTGTTTTAATAAAATGCTTAGTACCACATGTTTGTTTACATTCATTAAAATAGCAACTTTACTTAGCATTTATAATCAGTTTATTATTCTTAAAAATCAACAGCTTTTTAGGTTAGGTTGACCAACTTAAAGCAAACAAAAACAAAAATCAACTAAAAATGCTAACTATATTTTAGTTCAATTCAAACATTGGTTGTTACATATTATATATAAAACAGCTGATTTGGATGAAAAACTTAACATAATTTTAGGTTAGGCCTACAACACGTTTATTTGCAACCAATTGGGCTAATTTAGAATCAGGCTTTTTACAATTCTTCACAACCATCAGTTTTTTTAGATTAGGTAAAAGCAAACAAAAGGTTTACTGTATTATCCTTAAAGATTTACAGACTATAAATCTAAATTTGTGTAGTATATTCTTAAGCGGCATAAAAACCATTTTGCAATTCGATTACTTAAGTCAATGTAATGAAATGGAATAACTTTGCTACCTTTTAAATTAAATCAAACAATAGCGAAGCATTGCTGGGTCCACTAGTTTAAAATAAATCATGTTTCTGATTTGTATGTTTTATCATAAATCTAAATTTTGGTAGACATATACAGTACTAATAAAATGTGGATGTAATGGTGTGTGGGTGGCGTGCGAAGACCTAAACGTTCCGATTTAGAAATAAAAATGTATCGAAACTGATTGAAAATGTATCGAAAATAGTGTGTTCGCATAGGAGCCTTAATTCTCTAAACACTTCCACCCTGCACAAATTCCTTTAAAAGAAACACAATCTCAATTCCGAACCTCCCCGCCCAGGAAACCTTTAAACGCAATGAAAGACTGTCGATAAACCACGTAAGGAGAATTGGCTGTTATCAACTATAGCCAAGGGGTTGATTTAACCCCCCATCCCATCCACCCTTATGTTGTAAATTTCCCTCCTCCAGGATTACCTTCTAAGGTAAAGGGGGCGAACTATCGATGATTTATTGGCAACAGATATTTCATCCCGTAGAGGCGATGGTAACGCTATCTATTGAGCAGAGGCCAAAGCTCCTCCTGCTCTCTTAAATTGAAACACAGGTCCTTATCTAAATCCTCAGCGAATGGAGTTGACGTGGTTTATTTTGGGGAATTTGGGACCGCGAGTTTTTTTTGTTTGTAGGTAAGCTGTTGTACAACTCGGTCTAATGCAACTCTAATGATCTTACATAAGTTTTCTGTAATGATAAACTTAAATTAGGACTCAATTAAATGGTATTGCGTTGATACAACAAATTATTGGGAAGGGAGGGGGGGGGGGGGCAACATCTAAAATTTACCAACAATTTTGACCATATTTCCCAACATTTGTGTGGGGGCTTTATCCTTAGGGGGCTCTGGGTTATATTGTGTGGAGGATTTTTTTAATGGACTTATTTAAGTAGGGGTTTAACACTGCAGGGTGCTGTATTAAGTACTTTAAGAGTTTTAATATTTAACAAGAATTTTGACATGTTCATCACACTATTGAAAAAACATCCCCTATATTTTCCCCACCATTTTCTTTTCCCCAATATTTGACGCAAACTTAAAAATTTTACCATTTTGGGAAAACCCAGTCTGGCAAAACTGGCGCCCTGATGGAGCGGTGCATGGCATGTCAATGACAGTCGGTTTTGCCACAATTATAATGGTTGGAACTAAATTTTCCAAAACATAATTCAAAAGAAGACAATTGATTTATTTAGTACAGATATTTGGATTTGCTCTACATTTTCGGATTGGAAAGTATAACTTGTTTGTTATTTGTGAATGTTGGTAATTAACAACAAAAACTTTCAAAACCCAAACCCAAAGT
>JAGFPH010000301.1:342740-374494 GCA_018207615.1 Philaenus spumarius | reverse complement strand
TGTACACAGCTAATGTAAGACAGAGATAGAAATAGACACGACCGTCCCCAATAAATTGAATTGCGACAAGCGTTGTAATTTCACTATTAATATTTAAATAAACAATAATCAACATTTCAAACAAATTTTAATAGTACTAACCAAAGAAAACAATACAGGGTGTTTACAAAAACCGTAATTTTTATAAAAAAATGTTACTAGTAATAAAAAATTTAGAATTTTAAGACGAACAAAATCATGCTTTATTTGCTACAATCGGATAATAAATAACTGAACAATGAGACATTTACTGAAAACAATATCATACAAAATTTCCACTAAACAACAATTTGCCGTGTACAGTTGTTACATAATTAGGTAAATGTCTTATTACTCAGTTATTTATTATCCGATTGTAGCAAATAAAGTATGATTTTGTTCGTCTTAAAAGTCTTACATTTTTTATTATTGGTAACATTTTTTATAAAAATTACGGTTTTCGTGAAATTTAACATCAAAAATTTTAAATGGCCACCATCTTGAAACTGTTTAAGATATCGTAACGAAATTGTATACACTTGTTTGACCTACCAAGGTACACCTTCGTGCCAAATTTGAAGTTTTTATCTAAAATAGTACTCAAGTTATAAAATAATTTGTATAAAACACAATCAAACGGACAGACAGAAAACTAGGCATGTCAGACCCATATTTATATGACGTTTTTTAATTGTCTTGAGCTAAGGAACAAATACACAAAATTTTTCCAGGAAGTTTGTAAACACCCTGTATATTTATGTAATGCCAGATGTTAAGACTTATAATACAGTAAACCTTTCGTTTGCTTTTACCTAATCCAAAAACACTGTTAGTTGTGAAGAATAATTACCTGATTCTAAATTTGCCTAATCGGTTGAAAATATACGTATTTTGGTTCAACGTATATAGGCCTAACCTAAAATTATGATACGTTTTTTATCCAAATCAGCTGTTTATTTATAATATGCAACAACGGATGTTTCAATTGAATTACATTAAAGTAAGTATTTCGCGTTGATTTTTGTTTGCTTTTTGTTTGTTGTAACCTAAAAAAGCTGACGGTTGTGAATGATAATAAAATGATTCTAAATTTTCTAAGTTGGTTGCTATGGCAAGGAATGTAAACAAACATGTGTTGCTAAACTTTTGATCGGAACAGCTGTTTTATCTGTTATAGGGCTGGGAACGAACCCGCGAATTTTCACTATTGTTACGCATTGAAATACAAATTTAACAAAATCCTTTCTTAGTGTGCGTCTATGACCCCATAACATTTTCGTATTTGTATCTTAAGTAGTTTTTGCTCCACGTTGATTCTATGTCAGTCATTCGGCCATTCTGTCTGGACAAAGCTGCTTATACTTATATATACTACCTGACCCGTACGGCGTTGCCCGTGGTGGTTGGTATTTTCAGTCTTTTTAACGTAATTGTATTCTTTTTAAGTGTTCAGTCAGTGAGTGGTATTTGGCTTTTATATATATAGATCTTAAATAATGAAAGCACTATTGTCATAATAATAAAAGATCGGAAATTATGATTTTAGTCACTTTGATCCCCCCAAACCCCCCCTAAAATTTCGAATTTTTTAAAACCCTTTCTTAGTAAGCACCTATGGTCCTAGAGGAAGCTACATACCAAATTTAATTTCAATCCGTTCGGTAGTTTTTGAGAAATCGTGATGAGTGAGTGAGTGAGTGAGAGAGTTAGTGAGTGAGTGGCATTTCGCTTTTATATATATTGATATATTGCTAATTGGAAAATATCTTACAATAAGAGTTTTATGTTCTAGTGTGCAGTAAAAGAGAATTCAATTTTTGTTTTAATTGGTCACTAAAGTAACCGCTTTAAAAATAAGTTGACTATTGTAATGTAACTAAACAGTATTCTAATAGCGTAGCGATAAACTTACGCTGTCCATTTCGACGTATATTTTAGTAGATATCGTCGTTTTGGCGAAAGTAAATATGTGTGTGCAATTCCCTGTATATAACCTCTCTATATAATAGAGATAGAACATATTTTTGACTTGCCTATCATCGATCCTCCCAATAAACAGATGACGAACGATTGACCAATATCGATTGTTCGGTCGATGTTTTTAGCCAAGACAGTAGTAATATTTAAAATAAGGGGCTGAAGCTCTCATCAAGCCTCCATTCACATACACAAATCCCTTCGCCCCCTCTATTTACCTATTCCACCTCCCCCACTGATTGTATAGGCTGTTCGACCTACCTACTTGAAAATCATTTTCCGAAGTCGGCAAATATTGAGTCTTCAGATAAACCCTCCCTTTTTTTATCCTTTGTCTTCTTTGTCCTGTGTTAAGGATAGGCTGTTAGCCTTAAGGAGCTGGGCGTTACGCGTCTTCGGAAGCCTTTTGCACA
Organism: Philaenus spumarius; assembly: GCA_018207615.1. Lineage (NCBI taxonomy): Eukaryota > Metazoa > Arthropoda > Insecta > Hemiptera > Aphrophoridae > Philaenus > Philaenus spumarius. The sequence continues at coordinate 372,086 of JAGFPH010000301.1, read as the reverse complement.
CCTTGCCTTCTTTGTTGTCCTAAATGTTATCCGAGCAAATTTGTTAAATTAGACGCCAAAGTAGGAGTAATATTTACAAAAAGTAATTGGAACAAGACAGAGTGTTGAAAAATAGTACGCAAATATAAAAATATAGTGGAAGGCTTTACACAAACAAACACAACAACAATTTAAAAATATAAAAGTCACAAAGTTCACTACATACATGAGTCATAATAAATATAGGATTTAGGTCCATATACATCTTACTATCTTTTTCTCTTTCAATTGACTCATGAGTAAATAAATTATCCAGAGGATTAAAATAAAAAATAAATCAGTCCGAGTTTTGTTGTATTCCGATTTTTTTAAACACTATTTTTCTTTTATACGCTCCAAACCCCCACCCCCCTTGGGAAGGCCGGAAAGCCGTGAATTTGTTTTACTTCAGTATTATGCTGAAAAGAACCTTAGTACCAAATGTAAGTTTTTTTGCACCCTTTCCACGTCACCCAAAAACCTATCCGGAGGGGAGAAAATTGGTAGATTTTTTTAAATCTATATCTATAAAAGCCAAACACCACTCGGTCACTGACTCATCACGAAATCTCAAAAACTGCAGAACGGATTGTAACGAAATTTGGTATGTAGCTTCTTCTAGAGCCATAAGTACTCACTAAGAAATGTTTTTTTTTAAAATTTGAAATTTTAGGGTGGTTTGGGGGTCAAAGTTACTAAAAATCCCCATAAGAAATACACAGTGTAATATATTTATTGATATATTTGTTTGTTAATAACATTTAATTTTGATTTGTCTATCCGTGCAAAGCCAGATCGGGCCAGCTAGTGTTTTTTGTAAAAAGAACATGTGGACAAAAAGTCTCACCCGGGTGGACTAATTCCAATGAAATTTTTTTTGTTGTAAAATTTCATTGCAAAAAATTCATTCGTTCCAGAGAAATAACCTGTGATAGCCAGACAATTGAATGTATAAGGTTCTGTTTTTCTTCTTACCGTAACGGCTCTTAATCAACTCCTATTAAAGCGAGTGTACTTCCGTACGTGAGTAACATATAACATAACAGTTGATTTCACCCATAATCTTTAATAATTAAACAAAACTCAGTGTAGATTATACGTTCTGGTTATGTTTACAACTTCAATTATTATAATTTCTTGTGAGTTGATTTTTTAAAATATGAGTTAAAGAACTAATGTGTGCTGTAATGTACTTTATAATATTTGTTTTTAAGTTATAAACTGTATATAAATATAACTTTTTATTATCAATATATTCATTATACAAATTTATAGAAGAGATAGGCCCTACCTATTCGTTTAACTTCGAAAACTTTCGTACACCTTCGTATAACATATAAACATATTCGATTATTAATTTATTCACTATAATAGGGCCTATTAATAACTTCTAAATCATTTGATCTATCACTATGAAATAAAAAGCAATTAAAAGATAATATTTGTATATTTTTTTTTTAAATATATAATGACGTACATAAAAACAAAATGTTAACAAATGGACCTACAGTTTTATAATTCTTTTATACACATTTACCGAGTTAAAAATCCCCGTCAGCAAAGTTAGGTAGGCCTAGATATAGTATGTTGTGTATTTAAACAACAGATGATGATTTCTGATGTGTATCTAATTATATTGCCTACGATTTTTCACGGGGATTACTAGTAAAATAAATGCCACTACTGGGACATTTCAGAATTCCACCCTTTACACTTTTCTACATTTTGCATGTGAGATGGTTCTCAGTTCTTATAAACTAATTACGCCCTTAATATCGCGAGTCAGGCGCACACAGAGTTAATTATCGAGCCTCGCGTACTCTGTGACTTATTGCTAGCCTCGTACGTGACGTCATCCACTGCGCATGCGCTCTGTTAACACAAGTTCTCAAGGTGTTCCTGACAGGTCCTTCAGAGCGCGTGAGGAGACAAAACTCAGAACTGTTGACCCCTTCCCCCACCGTCTACACGCCTCATTTATCGTTTAATTAACTCGAGGATCGGTGCGACACGGGCGGAATCGATTAATCGAACGATTGACTCGAAGTGGAAGGTTCACAAGGTGGACAATCGGTGTGCTCGCGAAGGTTTATAAATTATACTGTTCGACTGATTTGTAAAATAATTGTTACGAAAAGTCAGGTTTCAGTCAAGAATTATAGTAAAATATATTAACGATCAAAATACAAGTTTACTTACAAAAATATGTAAACAGGTTCAAAATGGTAGAAAACCAATGATTTAATGTGTCTTGTTTTGCATTGCATTTCCTGCCTGTAGAGCATCTGTACATACAAATAAAATTGAAGTGTCTGTCTGATAGAAATAAATAGTCTACTTTTTTCTAAGCTCATGTTCAATTTTCAGTTGAATTATCTGTTTTGGTGCTCCAAGAACCCCTAAAATGGTTTAGCGCAATTATCTGTGTTGGTGCTCCCTGAACCCAAAAATATTTTTAGTGGAATTTTTTGTTTTGGTGCTCCCTGAACCCAAAAAAGTGTTTTTAGAGTGGTGTCTGTCTGTCAGTCTGTCTGTATGTATACACGACCAGAGAGGACACTATTGGTCCGATTTTCATGAAATTTGGTATGTAGGTACTAAACCCTAATATCTCCAGGCGCTTTTTTCATTTTTTGGAATTTTTAATTTTTAAGGGTAATTTACCCCTAAAAACCCATAAAAAACGACAAAAATGCAAATTTCTCAAAAACGGCTCTAACGATTTTGATCAAATTTTCAGTATTTATAGTGCTTAAGATGCCAAACAAAATGACACCACCCGCTTTTATCAAAACTTCGGCGTTTTATAATTATGGGGAAATGTTTAAAAATAAACAAGTTTATGTTGTCAATCTAGCATCGCGGCGGTGGCCGCACGGGGTAGCACCATGGTAGCGATCACGACCAGTAATTCAAAGGTCGCGCGATCGAATCCCGCCTAGGACAATAATTTTTTTATACGATTGACGTAGGTAGAATATTATTTTTTTTTGTTTTGTTCTAAATATTAATAAATAAAATGATTGAAAACAATATTATTTTGACTACAGTAAGTTGGGAGAAAGTTTGTGTCAGTTAACTGATACCGTTTATTTCTTTTGAAGTGAAAACTTCTATAGGCGCACCTCGTCCAAACAATTTTTGCCAGCGGTGAATCGGATTTTACCGTCACGTATTTTTCTGCACGATCTGTTACTCCCGTCACGCTCTACTGTAAAGTCCCTTTAACCCCCTTTATTGTTTTTGTTATTGAAAATAAGTCAACAAAACTTTGTATATAACTTGTGTTGCATAACAGGACCCATTTCTGAAGCTTTATGATATGGGGGGGGGGGGGGTGGGGGGGGGGGGGGGGTAAACAAACTCAAAACCTGATTTGTAATTTTGATGTTCGTTCATGAGTTATGAGTAACAAACTGGCGGAAAACATTATTTTTAGCGTTTACTGATTAGTAGCTAATAATTTACGAAGGCCTAAAAGGAACATAGATCAATTTGAGCTTAACTCACAGTGCGTTTTTGGGCCATGGAACTCGGACCTAAAATCGTGTTTTTCTTTATTTCGTGTAAAGGCACAATATTTACCCGAAAGTATTTTTATTTATTTTGAATCACACCTGCGAGCGAAGACGTAGGCACCAGATAGTTTAACATAAAATATAGCCTCATCTTTAGGCAATTTATTCAAATTGAAATAATACTAAAGAAACACGTACAAACACAATGAAAACAATTAATAAAACAACAACTGTAACGCACAAAATAAAAATATCAATACCAAAATAAAAACGTCGACATAGCCACTCATTGTAGTACAAGCAAGTATAAAATAGATTACACGAAAGTAATGACTGTAAAATCAATCAAAACAACAACGTTAAAAGCTTTAACAACAGTAAACAAACGGAGGAAAAGAGTCGTTGATACGAAACAAATTAAAACTAAAGAAAATAAATGTTGACAAAATTACAAAAGAAAGGAAAAGTAGAGAAAATAAACTGCAATAATAAAAACCCAAGATATATCACTAAAAATGTTTTAAATTGTAGAAACTACGAAGATAAACAACGCAAACACTAATGTTGAGTGAAAAATAGAATTATAATCAAAGAATTAGTTATAGAGAAAAAAAGTATGAAAAGCCAAACACTATAACCTTGATAAAAGAAAAGAAAATGTCAAAACAGAATAAACAAACCACAATAGAAATAAATTAAAAAAGAAAACAAGAAGAAACATAATAATTTTAAGTAATAAGAACAAAAAATAACTATAAAACAATACATAAACGAATTTGAAAAGAAAACGAGATAACACTGAACACATTAAAGACAATAAATTCTACGATAACAGCAGTAACACTACCATAAAAATGATCTAAATATCAAAATAAATAAATAAATAAGAAAAACAAAACAAATAGTTAAAAAAATATATAAAAGAAAACAAATCACAAACTAATCATATCTTTGATAAACAACGACACCGATCACATTAAAGACACTTTTACGATAACAACAATAACACTAAAATAAGTTAGCTAAGTAACAAAATAAACAAATTAATAACAACAAGAAAACCAGAGAAGATTAGAAAAAGCGAATAGCCAAAAACACAATAGAAATAAAGTAAAAAAGAAAACAAGAAAGAACATAATAATTTAAAATAATAAGAAGAAAAAATAACTATAAAACAATTACATAAACAAATTTGAAAAGAACGAGATGACACTGAACACGTAAAAGACAATCAATTGTACTATAACAGCAATAACACTACCATAAAAGATCTAAATAACAAAACAAACAAATGAATAAGAAAAGAAATAGTTCAAATAATATATAAAAGAAAAGAAATCAAAAAATTAATTATTACTTTGATAAACAACGACACTGAACACATTAAAGACAACAATACGATAACAATAATAACACTAAAATAAGTAACAAAATAAACAAATTAATAACAGCAGGAAAACCATAGAAAATGACAAAAAAGTAAACGCAAAGTAATAATTTCCGAACAAAAACAAATTTATTGTTATACAATAATTAAGGAGGGCTTTGCGAGAGGCTGTTAAGTTGTTTATTTTACCGCAAGCTCGGTTTTCTTTCTTCCCCCTAATTAAGTTTACTTTATCTAATTTAAACTGATTGTCTATCTGGGCCGGAGGAAAAATTCCAAATTTAAGGGCTGCCCGCAATTAAACCGCTCTGTTCGCGTTCGAGAAGGCAATTAAAGGAGTCATTCATGACCAAGTAAAAATTATCAGTTAAAAGGAAACCCCATGAATAGTGGTGCTGATTAGCCGCGGCTACTACCTTTGCTGAAAACGTAGAGCTTCGTGGTCGAGTATTTATACACTTGCTCACTATTAAAAAAAAGTGTATTTTCTTGCTTTTTTATATCTCAGTTCTGAAATGTACTATGTTTAAGGTTTACACACGAGTTTACATCTTTAAATTATATAGCTGGTACCAGCGGCCTAGACCACAGATATAGATAAAAGAAATATAGGGTAAATAAATATTGAACATTACCATTACACGCAATAAAAAAAAAGAAAAAAGATTTCAGATCCAAAAAGTATCTGCTCCCACAAAGTTAAGTTTCAGGGTACAAATTACTATCGAATTTCCATAGGAAAAATAATCTATTGCAGTGGCCCTTATGGTAAGACCAAAGGTCGGGAGTAGCAAATAAGCACCGATCTTGGATCATGAGAACACGTTTTGGGGTGTCATTAAAATCATATATATGTATATACAGAATATATTTATATATGTGTTCGCACTCTAGCGGCCGCATTTTAAGTCCGATTTGGTTCAAATTTGGTAGCCTACACATGTTGGTTGTCTACGTCGCTCAGACGAATTTGTTAGCCAAAAATCCAACAACCGGAAGCACGTTTTTTGACCGGAAGTAACTATTTCTTGAGATTTTTTCTACGAGAATTAATTTGTTTTTGAGTTTTTCTACAAATATAAATGTAGGATGTTATTCTGCACATTTTGTTTTTTTACGCGATCTTATAGCTCGCTTGGTTCCCCCAAAATCGATCAAAACGTAAAATACCATAGAAGTACCCGGTTCAAAGCCATGTGGTGGATTGTACCGCGGGGTTGGCGTGCGAAACACGCAATGCATTTTGTATTGAAGATACTCCCAATATGCGGAATGGTGTGCGAAGCACGCAATACATTGTGTATTGAAGATACTCCCAATACGGGGGTTGGCGTGCGAAGCACGCAATGCATTTTGTATTGAAGATACTCCCAATATGCGGAATGGTGTGCGAAGCACGCAATGCATTGTGTATTGAAGATAATCCCAATATGTGGAATGGCGTGCGAAGCACGCAATGCTTTGTGTATTGAAGATTCTGTCAATATGTGGAATGGCGTGCGAACCATTTTGCAGCTATTCAGCACCGTCGTGAATAGACCTATTTCCTAAATTGTTGGTTGAAACACTAAAACATAGGCTTATAAAGCTACTTTTAGAAATTTGCTCAACTCACGTCAGCGGTTCAGCTGCGTGGTCGAAATATTATTTATTTTAACATTAATTAACCAAATTCACAACTTTTATCGAAATGGAAAATGTGTTTTATATATATATATATCACTTAAGAATAATATGTACCATATTAATTTAAGCTCTCTAGCTTAAACAAATAATCAAAACTCGAGGGCTTATTAAGATATTAGTAGTTTTCACTACACGTTGATCCTATGTCAGTCATTCAGTCAGGGCAAAGCCTTTTATAAACATAGATAGTTAATGGCTCACACAGTCTACCATACTATAACATAACAGTTCCTACAATGTACAAATCTACCCAGAATGTGCCTACTTAATTACAGCGATGCAGACAATATAATGGCCGTCCGACAATGGGAAGACCCTCATTTTTATCGCGGTTTATGAGCCGTGGAGTCTCATTAGACAAAACGCGTCATAATTAGACGTCCCCCCCACCAACGAACAAAGGTAGTTATGATTTATTGTATATTTTTCCCACGGCTAATATGATCTACGCGACGTGTTGTTTATCATACGTTCTATACAATGTCACTTTATATATTTATTGCCAGTTAGACTAATGACTTAACCGAACGCCAACTGCTTCATAGACTTTCACTTCAGGATAGGCTTTCTTTAGGCGCACCGAACACTTTTGAGGTTAAATACGCGACACGCGTCTTAAAGTCAAACACTTTTGTTTTCGTCGATGATTTCTTCTTCTTCATTGTTTTGTACACTACTAAATCAGAAGTTTAATGTAACAGCTGATCGTAAAAGAAGAAGAAATCGACGAAATAAAATAGGCAGTGGTAAATTCAAAGAACAGTATGGATTTAGTCACGTCACGCTAAGGACATTGTGCTTCTTCATCTTGTAAGTTGTATTCAAATAGTTTACTTGGAAATAACTCTGAAATGGACATTGCTTCTTAATTTTGTAAGTTGTGTTAAATTAGAGTAGCCTACTTGGTGATAAATCTAAAATGATAAATGATTTTCGGATTAATTGCTTATTTATGTCAAAAATGGAAGTGTAATTGGTGTTTTTGTTCTCAAGGGAGCTTTAAAAGGAAAAACGGAATCCTTTTTATCCTTATTTACTTTATTACTCTCAAGGTCGATTTTCTCAAAAACGGAGAGACATATTACTGTTAAATTTGATAAAAAGAGAAAAGCATACTAACCCGAGTATAGTCCAATATAAAGTACTAAAAACGTATTCCACTTATGAATAAAAACTAGATAAATTTAAAGATTTGCATGTTAACCTTGAGCAAATGCGTTTTCGTCTAGCAAGTCCTACAGAGAGTAGATGGAAATTTCAACCATTCGCTTAAACTTATCAAGCATTTCCTTTGTTTCTAATGAATGCAATTTATCAGATTCTACAATTTACTAGCATCTTCTTATAACTTTGTAAGGTTGCTTAACCCAATACTATTTCAAATAATATATTGATTCTAAGAGATAAAAAAGATAAGCTTATGTTTTCATATATTTGCCTGATAAACAATTAATAAAAACCGTAAGCAAATGCTTTTACTCTAGCATTTCTTATAATAAGTTGTTTTCTTTATAATAAAAGTGTAGGATTAATAATAACCCCAAAGCTAAGATGGTAAATAATGTTAAATGTTCGAATCAAATTATATAGTATAATTTTATAACAGCAGTTATAACAAAGGTTAAAAGAACCAGCAAGGCTCAGGTCTACACTTTAATAAGAACCTAACCTAAAAATTAGAAATACAAATAATTGCTTCAAAGTTTTAAATCATCCGTTAATGGAAATATTAGAGCAAAAACAGCTGTTTTATCTGTTATTTTATTCAATTGGTTGCTATGGTAATTAATGTAAATACATTGAAGAAATATGTGTCATTTCATCAGTCTGGGCCTAACCTAAGAATATTGTCATACTAAATGTACAAATAATGAAATAAAAAATATTAATACGCTTTTATTTTTGATGAAAATGAATTATAACATAGTTACTCAGGAATAGTGCAGCTTTTTATTAGTAAAACTATTTTTTCAATCTGTTCGGTAGTTCCAATGATTACCCCTACATACAAAGAAACGAACAAATTTTATCTCTTTATAATATTAGTATAGATAATATACAAGAGGGCTGCGCCCCCTGCTCACTTCGCTCGCCAGCCCTCGCTGTAAGCAAATACAAGCAGATTACCACTTATGAAACAAAGGTGTCAATCATGGGAGGTATTCAATTTATATTTATTGTTATAAATTTCAATTTATATATATTTGTTACCCCTCACCCCCAATTCACCCGGTAGACGTAACTATTTAAATTGCGTGTGTTATTATTTATTTTATTTCCTATAAAACACTTTAAAATAATAAGTACAAAATTTTAAGTTTTATTTAAAGAAATTATAACAATCAACATTTTTTTATAGGGGTTGTTACTACATTTTCACAACTTAGCAGCACGCGACAAAATGTAAATCAATGATACTTTTTATGTGTATCTTTTAAGAAATAAATGTACAAATTTTCAGCCAACAAACTTTAAGGAAAATATAACAATACATTTGTATTGTTTTAGGGGTTGATATCAGACTTTCACCCCTTAGCAGCACGCAACAAAATGCAAATCTAGTTTACTTTTTCTATGCATCATGTAAGAAATAAATGTACATAGTTTCAGCTCGATAGCTTTAAGGAAAGTATAACAATTAATATTTATTGTTTTAGGAGTTGTTTCAACCCTATTATCAAAATTAATTCTAGCCTGTGTTACTCAGGGATACTGTAGCTTTTTATCAGAAAACTATTTTTTCATTAGGTTCAGTAGTTCCAGAGATTACCCCTTATATACAAACTAATTTTTCCTCTTTATAATATTACTAGGGGAAATTCCTAAACAAACAGCTGTTTTATCTGTTATTTTCAATTGGTTGCTATGGTAATAAATGGAAATATACGTGTCGGTTCATTAGACTAGACCTAACCTAAGATTTTCCAACTAAATTTACACATATTGAAACAAAAATTATTTTTATCGAAATGAATTATAGCCTATGTTTACTTAGAGATAGTGTAGCTTTTTATTAGTAAAACTATTTTTTCAAATGGTTCAGTAGTGCCAGAGATTACCCCCTACATACAAACAAATTTTACCACTTTACATAGATTAGTATAGATATCTATAACAAAAGTTCTAGTTTGTTATACAAAATTATCTGTAGGTTTGTGTTTTTTCTTAGAATATTTATGTGTTGGCTTTAGTTTTACAGTAGATAACGAAAGTTGATTACTATTTTAAACACCGAGTATTATTTCTTTAAACACAAGTAATTGCAAATGTCCGAAAAAAATTGTAAAAATTACATTCATGTAGCAACGACACAATTATATTATAATAGTAATTCGACAACCATCAGCTTCCAATCTGAGGTATCGTCGCTTGCAGATTAAAAAACCAAAACAAAAACAGAACTGCATAAAACATTAACTAAGACTGAAATAAACTAGGCTACTTTGAATCTAACTGTATCAAACGACTCAATAACTCACTTATCAAAATCGGTTGATCCGCTTCGGCGTTGTAACAACAAACACACAGACTTATGAATACATTACCTAATTTACGTCGTGCATTCGGGTAAATATAAATTACGTAAAGTTCTGATTGAAATGCACCACTACAACGTGTTGCAAGAAGGCTTGCCAATCGCCCAGGACTAAATATTTACTCCTCACGAACATACCTTTGAACTATTAAAACGTGAGCTGGATGAATGAATGCGCGCTCACACCTGCGCGCCGCCGCTGCTATTAATACTTCGACTGTCGGCTCCGATGGAACGGATTTCACGCGTAACGCTTTTTTTTCAAACTGCGGATTTAATTTAGCGCGATACGCAGTAATTGGCAATTAATGAATTTGACGCTTTGGAGTTGGTGTGGAATTGGAGGGCGATTTGTCACGGTTAAAATGTAGTCTTTGGCTTCGATGCGGAGCTATTTGACTTGGGCGGTTTGTGCGAGGTGGCGTCGATATTTAGGGAAATAAAATCCGGCAGTACAAAACAACGTCTCGATTGATTTGTACTGTCAAAGCCGCCTTAAATTGTATTAAACAAAATAAGGAACACTTAACGAGATTCTCATGGAATGTTCGAATTTGTTAAAACTAAACTATTAACGGATACCACGACGTGCTTCGAACTGCATACCCCCAGTTCGTCTGCTCACACAATTGAATTCAAGGCAATGTTCCACTGTGATAGGCCTAACCTTAAAATCAGTTGCTAAGCAAACAAAATCGTTTCTAAGAAAGAAATACACCGTTGTGGACTTTCGGACGATTTCAATATGATATTTGGATTTGATTTCGGGCCAGAAACAATGCCTTAAAACATTGGTAGAGAGTTCTGAAACACCCTGCAAATATGTATTTATGTGTTAGCACTCTTAACCGGTCGTACTTTGCGTCCGATTTGATCCAAATTTGGTACACGCGTTGGTCTTCTAATAAAGCAAAACAGTACGTTACCCTTGTACTTTTACCGTTGACCTATCTACCAATATTTCCGTTGTAAGGAAATCCACCAATAGCCTCAAAGGGTCTGCTGTAGTGGCTGCCATCTTGGATTTTTATCCCGTAAAAGCAATGTTAAATTTGAAACCATTTATTTCGTTTATTTTTTATCATACAATATTTTGCATGGTCTCATTTCAACCACAGTCACAATACGCATCCGTTTGCGTTTCACATTTAAAAAAAAATTTATTTAGTTTGTCACGTAATTGACATTTTTGAAGTACCAAGTTTTACATTTTTTCCTTACACAATAAAAATTTTTTAATTAAAAGTAAAACGCAAGCTGGATCCGCATTTGTATAAAGAATATTCAGGTTTTTTCAGCACTCAATTGCAAAAGATGGATTTTATAAAATGGTTTGAAATGAGACAATGCCAAAGCGCTCAGCTGCAAGAAATTGCACTGTTTAGATACGGCTATAGAGTGAAGCGTTGACGTCGCCGGCTGCATTCTCGTTTATTGGAGCACACTTAAACACTTTCACTGATATCAGATCAACGTTCTTTTCTCAATATAGTTAATCGAAGACTTTTTTTTATGGTAACTGCAATATTTGATGAATTAATCGTCCTTGAATTTATCTGTTCACTATCTGTTACAGCAATTGGACGTCCAGTATAGCCTTCACATTGTGTAAGTACTCTACCATTTCAGACGGAATGTTTCTACAACTGATAGCATTGCCTTGTTAGTTGGTTCAGATGTTTCTAAACGTTCCAGAAATTGATTTCGTTGGGGTACGAAGATGACAAGTGGGTCTCGGTGGAGGTGTGGGTTTCGATGGATGATGGCACAAGTTACGTCGCGGTCGGTGTCGACAGAGCATAGCGAGGGGGCATCATCGCTGCTTAATCAAGCTCAGAGAGCTGGATAGTCATGTCTGTTGTGCGTTGTAACCAATAAAATATATCTACCTTTGCAGCAATGTTGTTTGATTCTACTTCAGACAGTGATGAATTATCAGCGGTAACAAAGTGGTGGACGGTAGGTAATCTGCCTAACAAGAGGTTTTCTGTCCACCCAATAAATAGAAAAAGTGACAGTTTAGGGAAATACCACCACCTGTTTAGTGAACATAAAAATGACCCCGAACGATTTTATTCGATCATGCGTATGACCCCTGAAACTTTTTCTCATATACTATACAACTGAAGGGAATGAAGTCTAGTCGTCGCGTGACGTTGGGCGCTGGTGGTGACTCGAAGTTGAACGGTCCAATGACAGCGAAGCAGCCTGCTAAACCATGCGGTAAGCATCCTAGTAAATCGAATGAGTTTGACTTTTTAAAGCATCGCAGTAGACCTCCTTGATGGCATCGCGATGCACCTCCACCGCGACTTAACTGTTATGCTAGGCCTGGTAAACCACAATATGTTTGATTTACTTGGATGTCGATCAAGACCGCGACCGCGACCGCCACTGCTACCCACTTGCCCTGGTAGTACCTGTGTGTTCGCATAGTGAGTGGGACGCGGTGGAGGTTTAGGTCGCCTCTGACAAGGAGATCTAGCAGGATGCTTGCCGAAAACAAACCAGTTTTATTTACCTCGGTCCTTTGCTCGCCGCTTCTACGTGATTGATCCGTTCAAGGCCACGCACCCCTCCGTGGAATGTTTCACTTATGTACGAAAACATTTCAGGAGTCATTCGCAAGTGCTTTTGAAATTTTCTGAGTAATCTTTAGGTTGATGAAAAAGATGATGCTATTCACCCATATCTAAAAAATGAACACTAAATTTACGATTACTTAAGGTACTTGTCAGCCACCATGACGACATCTCATCATGACTACTGTCGCTAATCATTATAACAAAAAAACGATGCAATAGACAAAGAAAACGTAGTACTTCACCATACAGAGGATGACTGACTGGCTGTTTTGATGTGTGGTAGGGGTAAAGCAGCGCGGTAAATACTCAGGGATGTCACTATGGGGGGCAAGGGGGCGTCGCCCATCCCCTATAATCTTAAAATCCAAAAATTTGTGAAATCTGGGATTTTGAAAAAAGTCGGAATTTTGATTTTTTTAATTAAATTTCAGGCAAAACCCCTAAAAAACTCCAACTTTGGGATTAGGTTTGGAAAGTTTTTGTTGCTAATTACTAACATTCACAAATAACAAGCAAGTTATGATTTCAAATCCAAAATTTAGGGCAGATCCAAATATTCTGTACAAATAAATACATTGTCTTCTTTTAAATAACGTTCTGGGAAATTTAGTTCCAATCCTTGTTATTGTGTCAACACTGACTGTTACTGAAATGCGGAATGCTTGCTCCAATCCGCCAGACCAGTGTTGCCAGATTGGGTTTTTTTTCCAAAGTGGGAAAATTTTTAAATTTGCGGCAAATATTGGGGAAAATATATGGAATTTTTTTTTTTATAATGTGATAAACATGTTAAAATTCTTGTAAAATATTAAAAACTCTTAAAGTACTCAATATAGCACCTGCAGTGTTAAAACACTAATTAGAGAAAAGAAATTTTCAAAAAAATCTGAGGGTGAGCCTCCAGGGCCCCATCTTTACTGGAATTTATTCCACACAACATAACCAGAGGCCCCTTCTGCGCGTTTGGAACCCATGCACAAAAGTTGGGAGGCCTAACCTACAATTATTGTGTGTATGTTTAATTTATTTTACCTGTCTTAACGGCAACGTACATACAATAATATTAGGTTAGGCCTAAACTTAAAATTACTTTCTAGGCCTAACCTAAAATTTCAGCGCTTGACGATAATATCTGAACTAAGCCGGACGGAACCGATCGTCTCTTGATTTAAATTGATGAACAGAAACACACGTTTCTTGAATGTATTTACATTCATTGCCACAGCAACCAATTTGGTAATGCTTTTTTCGTTACTCGTATTTTATATTTGTCATTGCCATAGCAACCAATTAATAAAACTTTTTCTTTATGCATTACATTTTCTATTTGTTAACTCCCACCGCAACCAGCATTAAGGAACTTCAACATGTTATTTCATTTCAACTTGTACTATACTTTATTGAAAAACAACAAACAATACAATCAGCTGGCCTAGACACACAGGATCATACGTTTCAGTAAGTGTGTAGTCTATTCTCCATCGCACTTCCCCACGAACGTGGCACGCTACAAACGACACAAATCGTTAGGTTTCCAAGAAAGTTAAAAACGACCGATTCTCCGTTCTATTTGTTTCGATGACCGGCTATTTGTTGGCAAAGAAACCCAGATTCTTGTCGACACTAGCGCTGCCGTGGGTCGTCGGTGAAAAGACACACCTGTACTCGTGTTATAAACCTGTCCCGAAGTAATTTATCACGATCCCGTGTTGGTGTAAATATTTAATTGTTTTGTTTCCATCTGTTTACGCTTCACTTGGTTTACGGACATGCGCAGTGTAAACAAGCCGGTCATAATGTCCGGTGTTTAGGTGAACCTATCGGAAATACATTTTAACTACCTTCACACGGTGGAGTATATGCAGTTAAACGCATTTGATTGATGGCTCCTTAATGAACAAGCAGGGTGTTTTCCTAACACTTAGTCGACTTTGCAAACACCATTAGGTAATTATTTGTAAAGATTATTCCACATGTGCTTGGAAAAATAATACATCAATAAAATTTGTAATTTACAATGGATAAATATACTTACAACGACAACAACAAGTTGACAACAAACCAAAATAATTCGACTATCCAGCTGAAGCGCTGACATGAGTTAATATTTATATGATTTAGGGTTCCAACCAACTATTTGAGAAAATGATCCACTAACTAAGGCTAGGGACACACTATCCGAGAGATCGCCCCGAGTGGATCAGATTTTGTTGTCAGAACACACTATCATGCTTGGAGTCGATCAGTTGACAGTCGTTTAGCTCAGTTGTGCTTTGACAATGCAACTGTCAATACGTAAGATATTGGCTGTGCTGGGTCTTCTTCGTCACAGACGAAAGAAGAAGAGGGACAGGCGTTTTTCGGTCCATCCAATTATCGAAAAGAAGTTTTTGTTGTGAGCTTCTTATACGTTGTTCTTCGAGCTAAGACCAGATAACACGAAATTTTTCAACTATTTTCCGATGTCTGTGCCAACATTTGACGAACTCTTGGCCAAGGCCAAAGAAAACTTGCATCTACAAGACACAAAATTTAGGAACTGTATTAAGCCACAAAAGATGCTGGCAGTGACCTTAAGGTAATATTAAGACTCACCAGTTCCGGGTGATTGACCGCCTAGTGTGATCATTGTGATATAAGACACAATGCTTCTCTACTTGGTTCCGAGACTCGGATGGGCTAACTCTCGGATAGTGTGTCCCTGGCCTAAGCCTCCAGCTTCTACTCACGCTCTCCTTCGTTCCACTCGCTTTGACAGTTTGCACCTCGACCTTACGGCCTCGTGTTATGGGCCGCATCGCTTCGTTCGCAAACTTGCCCCCACGTGGTTTTGAACCCGGCACTTTTATGGTATCTTACTTAGATAAAATTGCCTCTCTCCTGATCAATCGTCATTTCCGTGAACATATTACAGTATACAATAATCTGTTTGCATTGGCTTCACCAAGGGCGGCCAACGAGTTTGGTGAGAGAAGCGAACAGGGGCGAAGCCCCCAGTATCCCTATAAGTTATAATATACTTGCACGTTACAATATGCTTAAGGGCATTCCCTACTGAAAATAGGGTTTTTCTATAATAGGCCTTTTTTATTTATGAACCATTTTTTAAAATATTCATTAGAACCTAAAAAATTGTTTACACTTATAGGAATTGGGGGAAAATTTTTGTTTACACACCTTTTTGATTTTTTTAGGGTTTTTTAGGCAAAAAATATGTTTAAAAAAAATCTTTTATAACATTTTTACTACTAAACCAATTTGGCCGTTAGATATCATATTTTAAAGTATATAAAAAGCACTAAAATTTTGGGTATAGTCATATTCTTACCGTTAAAAATTAGTAGTTATGACCTTACAAAAATAATATATATATAAAAAGAAATTTGTGATTTACAATTTTGTAAAAAGTACTCTTGTATTAGTCCTAGAGGAATAAAAATACCCAACAAGTTGCATTATAAGTTACTGAAGGTGTGGTAAAAATTTCATCACTGTAGGTTTAGCAGTTAAAAAGTTATAAGAACTTTCGTGTAAAAAATATCAAAATTGAAAAGTTGCCGGAAATCGTGTTTAAAGATTCCATTAGTTATTTTAGCAGCCGTAGAGGGGAATAACTTGCACAACCAGTACTTGTAGTCAAGATATGTTTTACTTACATATTGGAGGCATTGGAAGCCTAATAATAAACACTGTTGTCATTCTTTGCAATTACTTTAAAAAAAAATCTTACTAGTCCAAATAGCAGAGATAAAGAAGTTCAAACTCGACCAAAAGTACCTGAGCGTATTGCTTTGAATACATTTTTCACACTGATATAAAGAACTTTTGTAGCATATGTTATGTTTTTCTTAAACCTTATAAACTATAAAATCAAGAAGAAAGAAAAATGTATATATTTTTTTTTTAACATGGCCATTTTTCAATAGGGAATCCCCTTAATGTTATAAATTATAATTTTGTGATAGCGTTAATGCGTGTTCTCTGCCGGCGTAGAGTCTAGATTTATTTGTTAAAGATTGTATTAAAACTTAAAACACAAACCAGCAGTGTATGTTCTTGTTTACAGCCACTTACATATATTGGCTCTATTATGCTCCCTACGGTTAATACAAGGAGGCCTCTCAGCTCGGGGAAAGTGCCTCAGCGGGGCGTCCTCTCTAGTTCGCACTCAGTGGTGCTGTTGGGTTTTATAGGTCAGGCGATCCGGAAATAGTGGAATATTTAAAGAAAATATAAAGCTGGGTGGGGTTCCACTGTATCTTGGTTTCGAATTCATCTGTGTTGGATTTTGCGTGCTAAACCACTTCAATTTCCTCCTTTATTGTTTTATGTAAAAATTGATTTCATTAAGCAGCCAAAAAGAGTACAAGAGAGGTTCATACAATCACATTTACTTAAAAATACAAGACCAGTCAAATTAATAAAATACTGGCTACATACGGCCTTTGCGCCAGGTATCTTCACCAGGTAAAAATCAAGATAAATCATTTTCCTGTTGGAGCACTCAGGGACCAATCTAAAAATGTTTTCTAACAGAAAAATAAATTTGAATGACTTGAAGGGGGGTATTTATTTCGGTAATGTTAAAAATACAATATTTAAGGAACATTTTCTCAGAAACTACTGGATCAAAATTAGTAAAATTGTATCAGTGCGTTAGTACTACTTAAATACAAAATTTAACATGAGGGTTTGCGATACAAGCATTTGAATACATTTTGTCATTATTTTTATAAAATTATAGAATTTTGACCAGTTTTTGCCATATTTCTCAGTCATAACTTAGATGTGATCACTTATATTACAAAATGCTCTATTTAAAACCTGTAGTATACTCCATTAATTAAACAAACCCTGAAAATTTCAGATCATTATGTTAGATAGATTTTGATAAAATGTTCCTTTTGTGAATAAAATATATGATTTCCGGAAAACATGTTTAAAGTTTTACATACGTATTTAATACATACCAGTCCCATATGCAGGGTTGCCATCAGCTGAATATCATCAAAGACTGTATAATCAGGTTAGGCACTACAGAAAAAGCTAAATATCCCTACCAAAATGAAAATTCCCACCATAGGCGCAATTTTAATTATTTTCGAATTGGATAAATCATATCAAATTATTATAAATACGATACAAAATTTATCTTATTCTCATGAGACATACGAACCAAAAACGTATTTTTAACCACTTAGAGTTGAGACGTAATAATAAATTTAGGCTTGTTTTAAAGCTAAATAAAAGGGCAATACTAAGCAATAAAAAAAAAAAAAAATTTAGGTGTTCCGGAGCCCTTGAAGCTTAAGGTAGCCTTGAACTAAACAAATTTTTGTTTTGTTTTTGTTTTATTTTTGTTCTCCTTGTTTTTCTGAACATTTCCATATGTAATACATGTAGGATCGGCTTTGACTTATTATTTAAAACAAATATTTTATACCCTGCATGCACGAAAGTCTCGTCAGTTTTTATATAGACCAAGTATATTCTATATACAAATCGGAGTATAGTTAGTTATTCATTATTCTATGACTGTTTCTGTGCTATGAGAGTTAGCATCACTGTTACGTACGCTGTCTGTTTTACTAAAACGTCATCTGATAGTAAAGGATAAACAAGAAATTATGTTGAAGTTTTGTGATTATGTAGGCCTATGTTGTGAATTTGTGTTTTTTATTGAAAAGTGTTTCAAATTTTACATTACCATGCCTAGAATCAAAAGGTTTGGTAAGAATATATTCCAAAGAAACCAATATAGTGTAAGCGAACATAATATTACAAATAATACTTCTAATGACATTGGCACATAATTTCTCACAAACATATTTAAATTATTAAACAGATTCACTGCTAAGAACGCACATGTGAGCTTGACACTGAACACTATGAGAAGCGGCCGACGCACAGTGCATTGCACGATAACCCCCATTTTGGGAGAATGTTCAATACACAGAGCATTGCGTGCTCCGCACGCCAATTTTGTGTTTGTGTTAGTAGAGTAACTAATAAATAATATAGTTATTAGCTAAACGAGAATTTTTTGAAAGATGCAGTTTTTTGCATATATTAAGGGCTACAAATAAGCCAAATTTTATCAAAATCGTTAGAGCCATTTTTTGTATAAAAAAATAATAACTGATGTTTTGGGGGTTTTTTGGCCAAAAAAGGGGTTGTTTTCAAAACCTTTTTTTTCGCGCATCTGTGCAGGCCTAATTGACATGTTTGGTGCAAATTTGATCGAAATCAATGGAATAGTTTTCTCTCTAGCTTTATACAAACAGACATACAGACAGACATTTTGTAAAAAAGACTTTTGTGGACTCAGGGGTCCCAAGACTGATATTTCCACAAAAATCTCAACATCGATTTTTTTGCGATGACTATACTTTCTCTATACTATAGTATAGTGAGATAGTAAAATTAATGTATAATATTATTCTGCACATTTTGTTTTTTACACGACCTTATAGCTCTCTTGGTTTCCTTAAAATCGATAAAAACGTAAAATACCATACAAGTACCCGGTTCAAATTCTCGTGGGGGATTTTACCGTGTGGGCATCTTCTGATTAGAGGCCGTTTTTCCGCTGCGAGTGGCACGAAGGAGCGCGCGAGTCGAAGCTGGAGGCTCAGGCGCAAACAAATTCTACTGATACATTTTTGAGTAGATTAATTTCCGAAATAGTTTGTTGAAACCCTAAAACATATAAACTTAATTTTATAAATTCGCTCAACTCACGTCAGTGGTTCAGCTGCGTTGTCTAATTTCTTTGTTCATTGCAGTGTTTTTCCTTCACAAGAGCTCCCAGTACACTGACGGTCTCCATGACAGCTATTCCCCTATCTCACACAGTACATGTGCACAACGACATTTATAACACCCTGCTCTCACCGGTCAGTCAGTCTGTCTGGCTCTAGAGGACTTTAATATATACACATCGCAGTATATAACACCTAGGTAAAGTGTTATTGTTACACTGTTCTTTACAAATTGTAAAATTTACTTTTGGAACAGTTGGACAACATGTACTCTTAGTAAACTTTCTAATAAGGTCACTGTCATTTTTATTGAAAGCATTCGTGAAATTAAAACAACGCCAAAAAATAAGAATGTTTTAAAATAAATATATTCCTATTATAGTTAAGGAAAATAAATATCTGTTTTTCTATATCCATACTTTTCCTGTACAACATTTGTTAATAAACAAAATTTTGATATAGGTAGTGGTAGCATAGGTTATATGCGATTACAATAACCTCAAGAAGCAATAACGAACAAGTTTATTAAACTAAACCCGAATATAATTTTCTATGATCATTCTTTTTTACATTTTGGCCCCAGTATTCAACCAGTTACCGTTTAAAAATCAAAATGTACTCATGTTGAATAAATAAAAGAAAATTTGCATTTTCTCAAAAGGAAAATTAAATTTTTTGGCAATATATTTTGTTTCCTTTATTCGTATGGTGACATCTTGAAGGTTTATATGATTTTTTATATTGTTTTTGGTTCCTTTTTACCAGTCTTGGCCGAATAGATTGTGTTATTGTATTTTATTACATATTAAACTAATTTCATTTTTAATTGAAACGTAAACAAAATTATGGTTTGACTAATTGAGTTCAAAATTAGAATGAAATTTAACCTAACAATGATCTATCTCAATACAAATAAGCGATTAAATCCAGTCATGCGTTTCAAAATGGCGGCTGTTTGAAAATTTCAAACCTAAATTACTCAAAAACCGTACGTTTTAACAAAAAAAGTCAAGATACCTTTTTCGTAGCCCTTTTGATTCGCTATCGGATGGTGTAACTGTCAAAACAATCGGATAAAGGATAATTGTTAAGTTATGTGTAATAATTGGTTTATTCAACCCGGCATCCTATACCAACACAGTAAACACAACAATATTGTATGTACATTTGCTGTCGTTATCTTTAACTTAGCTATTATCCTTCGTTAGATTATTTTGACAGTTACATCATCCGATAGAGAATCAAAAGAGCTACAAAAACAATTTATATCCTGACATTTTTTTTAAATGACCGGTTTTTGAGTAATTTAAGTTTGAAATTTTCAAACAGCCGCCATTTTGAAACGCATGACAGCTTATTTTTCTTGAAATATATCATTGTTAGGTTAAACTCCATGCCAGGTTTGAACTCAATCAGTCAAACATTTCTCTAGATATGAATTATTTTGAAAAAAAATATCCGAAGCGTTTTCGGGCCTATGTTTATATGAACTTTTTTTAGCTATAGAATGAGCTTCCGAGATACAGCCGTATAGTTCTAAATCACCCTGTACATTAAGACAAATCTGAAACATCACAAGACATTAATACGAAAAACATCCACATTTACTGATTCCTTTAGAAAATAAAACTGGATGTCAACTCAGTAAATATTCTAACCTAAAAACTTTCTAAATACTCTAATTTAGTTCCCCCAATCCAAAACGAAGGTATCAGTTACATAATTATAACTAGAAACAGTCGTTTACCTCCGAGGGCGTTTTAGAATGATTAAATATTTTTGTTCTGTCTCTCGGGTCCGGTTGGCGCCAAAAAGCGATGCCTCGGCCCACGTGACGCCGACTTGATCGATACACGGCAGAGAGCGTCCCGACGCCTGGTCCATTGTTGTTGGGAAATATCGGTTCAGTATTACAGAGGCAGTGGCGCGGGCAGTAACGTCGTAGACATTATACACTGGGCAATGTTCGCCGGTAAATTTTACACCCCTGAGTGCTTCGCAAGCACGTTACTAGCGCAATATTGTAAGCTAAATAATTTAACATCGCCTATATTTCAGGTAGAACGTTGTACTTGTACAGGGTGTTTACAAACTCCCTGGGAAAATTTTGTGTATTTGTTCCTTAGGTCAAAACAATCAAAAAACGTCATATAAATATGGGTCTGACATGACTAGTTTTTTGTCTGTCCGTCTGTTTGTGTTTTTTACAAATTATTTTATAAGTTGAGTACTATCTAAATTTCAAATTTGGCATGAACGTGAACCTTGGTAGGTCAAACAAGTCTATAAAATTTCGATACGATATATTAAATAGTTTCAAGATGGCGGCCATTTAAAATCTTTAATGTTAAATTTCACGAAAACTGTAATTTTTATAAAAATATTTTACCAGTAATAAAAAATGTAGAATTTTAAGATGAACAAAATCATACTTTATTTGCTACAATAGGATAATAAATAACTGAGTAATGAGACATTTACTGAAATAAATATCATAAAAAATTTGAACTAAACAACAATTTGCCGTGTACAGTTGTTAAATAATTAGGTAACACCCTGTAGGCTATATAAACAGAAATAATTTACTTTTACACGCTCAATAAAACTAGTACATGATTTACCTTTATAATTTTTAAGTAGTTGTTTGGGCAATGTAATGTGGCGAAAGTACTAAAATGTGGTTATTTTATGGCGAATTTAGTCTCAAATATCCTTCCTATGACTAAATCTATAGCCTACTAATATTATAAAGAGGTAAAATTTATTTATTTGTATGTAGGGGGTAATCTCTGGAACTACTGAACCGATAGAAAAAATAGTTTTACTAATAAAAAGCTACACTATCAATGAGTGACATAGGCTAGAATTAATTCTGATTTAAGAGTTTAAACAACAACTAAAACAATAAATACTAACTGTTATACATTCATTAAAGCTAGAGAGCTAAAATGTTGTAGCCTACATTTATTCCTTACAAGATACATAGAAAAAGTAAAGTCGATTTGCATTTTGTCACGTGCTGCTTAGAGGTGAAAATGTAGTAACTACTCCTATAAAAAAATGTTGATTGTTATACGTTCCTTAAAGCTAGAGAACTAAACATTTGGCATTTATTAATTTTAAGTGTTTCATAGGGAAAACAAATAATAACTCACGCAATTTAAATAGATACGTCTAATGGATGAACTGGGGGGACAACAGCCCCTTTACAATAAAAATAAAATGTTATACTTTCTATGATTAACATCTTTGTTTCATAAGTGGTGATCTGTTTGCGTTTGCTTCATCGCGGGGGGTTATACATGTTACTCAGGGATAATGTAGCTTTTTATTAGTAAAACTATGTTTTAAATCGGTTTGGTAGTTCCAAATATTACCCCTTACATACAAACAAACAAATTTTACCTCTTTATAATATTACTTGGGGAAACCCCTGCGTGCTCCGCACGCCAACCCCGTTGGGACCTTCTATACACATAATCATGTTGTGTATCATTATAATAAAGGTGTAGGACTAATAATAACCCCAAAGCTAAGATGGTAAATAATGTTAAAATGTTCAAATCAAATTATTTCGTTTATTTTGTAACAGCAGTTATAATAAGGTCAAAAGAACCATTAAGTCTACACTTTAATAAAAACTCAACGTTTGAAGTTAGCTGTTAATGGAAATATTAAAGCAAACAGCTCTTATCTGTTATTTTGTTCAACTGGATGTTATGGTAATAAATTTTAATACATAAGTTGATTTAACCTAAGATTTCTTTCGACTAAATTTACAAATATTGAAATAAAAAATGTTTTTATCAAAATTAATTCTAGCCTATGTTACTCAGGGATAGTGTAGCTTTTTATTAGTAAAACTATTTTTCAATCGGTTCAGTAGTTCCAAAGTTGAATGTATATTAACAAAAAATATATTATATCAATAAATATATTACACTATGTATAGATGTGGATTTTTAGTAACTTTGACCGTCCCCCAAACCTCCCATAAATTTCGAATTTTTTTAAACCTTTCTTAGCGAGCACTTACGGCCCTAGAGGAAGCTACATACCAAATTTCATTCCAATCCGTTCAGTGGTTTTGGAAAAATCGTGATTTAGTAACTTTGAACCCCAAACCCCCCCTAAAATTTCGAATTTTTTGAAAACCTTTCTTAGTGAGCACCTATGGCCCTAGAGGAAGCTACATACCAAATTTCGTTCCAATCCGTTCAGTAGTTTTTTATAAATCGTGATCAGTGAGTCAGTGGATTTGGCTTTTATATATATAGAAGATATAGATTTTTCTTGAAATAGGCAAACATGAGCTCGCATGGCTCGGCAACGTCGATGGGGAGTGAAGTTACATTACCCTCCGTTCCGAGATATTTTAAATTTTAGGAGGATTTTAAAAGACTATGTCAGTACCATGATTGTGTTAGTTCCACTATAAAAATGGTTAGAAGGCTGAGTACCAACAGTAAACCGTTTTACGATTGTAGCAAAAACTATAGCTTTTTTACTCTAACTTATTTGCGTCTGCTTGTAGTGCAGGCCATCTTGGATTTTTTCCCGTAAGAGCAATGTTAAATTTAAAACCATTTATTTCGTTTATTTTGTATCATAAAATTGTATGCAAACTCTCATTTTAACCAAGCAGCAATTCTCTTAAATTTGCAATTAATATCTAATTAACAAATTACTAAATAAATAACAGAGTTTTTTCAATGTATTTTGGTATCTGTTCAATAAAATTGTGATCAAACATGTACCAATTATTTCTTTGAAAACCGAGAATTTCTTGATTATTTCAATCAGCCGCCATTTTGGATCAAGTATCGTAGACAATTTTTATTTATGCCGTTTTTCTCGTTTCAAAGAGACCTTTAAGACGATGTATCACACAATGGGTGTTCCCATTTAAACTATTTGAGCTACAACCCCTTGGAAACCAAAATTTCAATCAGCCGCCATTTTGGATACAAGTATCGTACAATTTTTGTATTTATGCCGTTTTTCTCGTTTTAAAGAGACCTGTAAAATGATGTATCTTACAATGGCTTTTTCCATTTAAACTATTTGAGTTACAACCCCTTGGCCACCCCCTGAGAAGGGATTGAAATTCACTTGTCTGTCAAAAGGTAGAGTATTTGACCAATAACTTATCCTGAAAGTTACAGTATTACATCTATAACAGTTTCTAAATTATTGAGGTGTTCCCATACATATGGACCACGCTGTATAGATACAACAATATTATAGAACAAGGAAAGCGCTGAATATTTTATTCAAGATAGTGACTTCCCTTCAATTAATTGCATTACCAATATCGCTAAAGAAGAAGTAAACGTAGCCGGGGACGTCTAATTAATTCAGTTATGTAAAGAACATCCGACGCTCAGTGCACGATCCGAGTACCTAAGCAGCCATTACCAGTACCTTCACAAACTGAGTTATCGGCGGTATTGCATTTAACCAATATTGAATTACTAGCTTACATTGTTGCGAGGGGTCTCTTGCGACGTGTCGTTTGAAGAAATACAAGTCGATAGGTTCAAATTCTGTTCGTTTAAAACACATCTTCACTTTCGTAAATAAGCCATTACCAGGGTGAAACATGCAGTGAATACATTGTAGGCCTTATTAGCGAATTTCATTAGGAAAGATGAGCTATTGCCTTGCATCTTATGGTGAGACCTAAAGAGTGGGCGATGAGCACCGATCATAGTCCTCAGAACACGTAATGATACATGTGTTCGCACTCTAACGGTCGCATTTTAAGTCCGATTTTGTCCAAATCTGGTGCACACGTTTGTTGTGTGATTCGCTAGGACAAGATTTTTAGAAAAAAATCCAACAAACGTGTGTACGTTTTTTGAGATAACAATGTTTTTTTAGATATTTCGGAATAGAATGAATTTTGGAGTTTTATCTAAAAAAATAAATGTTGGATAATGTTCTGCACATTTTGTTGTTTTACACGACCTTATAGCTCGCTTGGTTCCCCCAAAATCAATAAAATACCAACAAAAAACGTACCCGGTTCAAATCCACGTAGCATCTTCCGATCCGAGGCCGACGGCCGAGTCGGTACGCACTGCACGATCTATCGGCATACAAGTTGTTTTGGGGCAAATGTTCTACCTAGTCTTTGCACAACAGTCAGTAGTTCGCTTACCATCAGTGGCGGATCTACCCAGGGGGCGCGCGCCCCCCCCTGGACGCGTTAAAAATATATTTTCTTAACAAACCAAAATTAATTCAAAATTAATATGCAAAGCTTTCTGGCAAAGATGGCGATTTAGAGGTGCACTCCTCTCACACATACCACAAAAATGCAGAACTCTGTGGGAAATCCTTCATTATAATGTATGAAAATCCGGAGAAGGAAATATTAAATGTCCTGGATGAAACAAGAAAAAAACAGATCTTAGATAACAGGGCGAGACTCGTCCCTATTATAAAAACAGTGATTTTACATGGCCGGCAGAACATTCCATTGAGAGGTCATCGTGACGATGGAAGAGTTCTTGATACAAGTGAAGACCCAGTTTTAAATGATGGTAATTTCAGGGCTCTTCTACGTTTTAGAGTTGACAGTGGAGATAAAGAGCTTCAAAATCACCTGAAGTCAAGTAGTTCCGGAGCTACGTACGTGAGCAAAACTACCACCAATGATCTTATACAATGTTGTGGTGAAGAGATTTTACAAGAAATCATTCGGAGGGTTAGTCTTGCAGAGTATTATTCTGTTATGTTCGATGAAACTACTGATGCTGCTCATGTTTCTCAGTTGAGCATTTCCATACGTTACATACATGAAAATAAAGTAAGAGAAGATTTTGTTGGCTTTTTTGATCTTCATGCGCTAAACTATTCTACTTCTGACATTTCCGAAGAACCAGTCATTACGGGATTAGTATTAGGAAAATCTGTACTAAAGTGTTTACATGAACTAGGACTGAACTTGGAAAAATGCGCAGGTATTGGGTGTGACGGGTGCAGTGTCAACATTTGTGACATGCGAGGTGCTGTATCAGAAATTCAAAAAGAAGCAAAAAACAGTATACTCTGTGTATGCAAAAACCACTGTTTAAATTTGTCAGTCTCCAAATGTAGCAAAGTACAAAGTGTGAGAAATGCAATTGGAATAGTAAAAGAAGTAACTTCTTTTTTCAATATGTCAGCAAAACGAACTCACGTACTAAAAAAGACTTTAGAACATAAGATAAAAAGTTATTGTGAAACCCGTTGGGTCCAAAGGCACGAAGCTATAATGGAATTCCAAGAAGATTTGCCAAAAATTGCTGAGGCTCTTACCGCAGTTTCAAGCTGGAACGATTGTGCCACTGCTTCAAAAGCGAAGTGTTTACTTAATTCCATTACAAACTGTGAATTTGTATTGACGATCCATAGTCTTAGTGAAATTCTAAGTAGCACAGTAATTTTAAGCAAATTTCTACAAGGTGAAGAAGTGGATATTTGCAGAGCTAAGCAAAAAATAAATCAAGCTATAGCTACTATTGAGGACAAGCGATCGAATTCAGAAGAATTATTTCAAGAATATATGAAGGTGCGGTAAAAGTGATGGAAGATCTCGACATTGAAATTAAGATTCCCCGGATAGTCAAGAAACAACGAAACAGGCCTAACTACAGCAGTGATGGTGAATCCGATGATGTAAAAGGGTACTGGGAAAAATCTATATAAATACCTATACTTGATCATGTGTTAACTGACCTAAGAGATAGGTTTAAAGATGAGTCTGTCAAATGTTTTTCCTTAAACGATTTGATCCCCACCAATCTAGATAAACTTTCAGATATAAAAGGTTTAAGTAAATCGGTGGACACAATCTGTGAACATTTTTCAAATCTCGTATTTCAAGATAAAAATACAATGGCTTTAAAACTGATTAACGAAGTAGTTTCATTAAAGAAAAGTACAACATATGATAGCTACAAACTTTTGACGAAGGCCATAACTGCTTACGAACAATGTGATGGTAACGCTTACCCAACGATAAAACTACTACTACAGATACTTGCTACATTGCCTATTTCAATTGCTACAGCAGAAAGAAGCTTTTCAACGCTGCGTAGGTTAAAAACATGGATGAGGACGCGGATGACCCAGAAAAGGCTCACAGGACTTGCCCTTCTCCATGTTCACAAAGACATTAACGTAAACGTGGATAATGTAATAAACAGGTTTGCACATAATTTATTGTTTAAAAAATTAACTTTAAAAACTTGAGTTGTTAATGTTAGAATAGCTTTTTCAGAATGTTAAACCTGGAAGAACTAAGAACTCCAAACGTTAAACTATAGTGTAATCCAAATTTATTTGAAAAATAGTTAAAACCCGAATGATACTTAAATAAGGACCATACCATGTATGTAAGTATAGGACCTATACTTACAGTTTAAGTCTAAGTTACTAAATAATTATTTTAGCCAATAAACATTTTTTATTTAAAAATGTATTTTTATTTGAATGCCCTATACTGATTTATATTTAGAAGATTCAAGGAATTTTAAAAGGATATTGATTATTGACTACAAATTCTGCTGCAAACGAGTACAATAATTTGCTCCACCCCCGCTGCCGCAACGTGCGGACGTTGGCCAACTGTACAGTTAAATTAAGAAACAATCAATGGGCAGAAAAAGAATTAAGAAATGAGTCTATGAAACTGATGCAAATAAACGTATGATGCAAATACGTGCAGGAGCATAATTTGTAGCAACATAATACAATAGCTAATATTTATACCCCCCCCCCCCCCCACCCCGGCGAAGGGCCGCCCCCCCCTGAAGATTGCCGTAGATCCGCCCCTGCTTACCATGCAACAGTGCGCATGTGTCGCAGCGTTATAAATAAGTGTGTAGTGTGTTATATGTTTACAAGAATGTAAACTATACGGAGGGATAAACTGAAGATGGGAGTTAATACTCCGAAACGCGTCCTAGAAAAAAGACAAATGAAATCACACGACGGAGCAAAAATAAAGTAATTTATTGACCGAGCGAAGCGAGGTCTCCGTTTTAACTCGACCGTTCGCCACATCGTCTGTGTGTCTATCTATCTGTCTGTCTGTCTCACGATTACGGCCAAACGCCTTGACCGATTTTGATGATTTTTGGATGAATGTTCCTTATTCCTAGGCCGAGCGATTTATATGTACGATTTTTCCATTTTTCATTTATAACCCCTTAAATGGCGGCCGGACCGTTTCTCTCAGTGTAAGCTTTTTTCCAAAGCCAGTTTGTGGCTTAACCGTAAGTCGCATTTAAAAACTAATAACGTTTTGCCTTTATCAAATTAGATTTTCAACGAAATTGTATTCCTGATTTTTTCCGTATCTCTGACGGTAAGCTCACAAAATGGCAGTAAACTTCAAATTTGTTAAAAATCGTCCAAGTTTTGGTATTTTAACCATGTTTTTATACGTTTATTCTAAACCAATTCAAAAGTGTTCCATAGCTTTTTTGTGGATACAGGTTCAAAGAATTCATATATGCCAGTAAAAAAATTATTGAAGTAAAATTAACAAAGTTATTAGCTCAAGACGCAAGCATGTTCAGTGACGAAAGGAAAAAAATCAACTTTAGGCCTACATAAAAAGTAGCAATTGTTTTGCAGTTTTCTTCGTAAGTGTAAAAAATGTTCGTAATTTAGTTCTAAATAGAACTGTATAAAAATATTGATCAATTTCTAATTTCTTATTTTGAAAACATCAGTTTTTATGTTCCTACTACAAGACTGCTAACAAAACTAGGCCTATTTTGAATAGTAATTTAGGAATATATCCTTTGCCCAAAAAGAAAGTGTAGAGGATAAATCAAAGAATTGAACTGTATACTTGTAA
>JAGFPH010000301.1:320079-341492 GCA_018207615.1 Philaenus spumarius | reverse complement strand
CTATAATTAATAGTTACAACGTAAAAAAATATTTAAACTCATCCTATAGCGGCGGTAGGTTACACGGACATTGCTCATCCTAAATCCATTTAAAACCAGCAATTATTCAAATAGCGTTTTTTTTAAATACCAAACTCTTGGGGACAAAATTCTTCATCCGAATGGCTTGGTAATTTTTCGCTATAATTAATAGTTACAACGTAAAAAAATATTTAAACTCACCCTATAGGGGAATGGCCTAAATCCCTATTTAAATGGCCTAAATCCATTTAAAATCAGCAATTATTCAATTTTTTATTATTTTTTTTAACGTCCTGCTGTTATGCACTTAAGGCTAATTAATGAAGACGGGACCTACAGTTTTACGTGGAATCCGAACCACAGCCAATGATGTCTATTAAGAAACCATTTAGAAAATTATTCGGGGTCAATGAGCAATTATTCAAATAGCGTTTTTTTTTAAATACCAAACTTTTGGGGGCGAAATTCTTCATGCGAATGGCTTGGTAGTTTTTCGCTATAATTGATAGTGACAAAATAAAAAAATATTAAAAATCAATGTTTTAAATTGTTAATAAATATTAAACAAAATGTTTTTCTAAGTTTTGGAAAAGCCATTTGCATGCATATTGACCATAGCTTTAAAATGACGTATCGTTCATAATTATCCGATCAAAAATAAAGGAAAAATTTTGATTTTAATTTAACATTGGTCTTATAGAGTGTCAGTCAACATGGCCGACAGCTAGAGCCGACCCTTAAAATTATAACACAACTCTTTTTTTTGTCGTCGGTGGTTGAAATATCTCTAACTATTGGTTATGTTTTTAAACCAACTGACCTTTCTTAATAAAACATTGGTTTGCCAATAAACCTAATATAAATTTTATTAAAAACTAGCGGGCTCCAACCCCTGCTCGCTTCGCTCACCAGCCCCCACAGCGACTCAAAGCGAAAAAAATGCAAATAGTATACTATGATATTTTCACGATAATTAGGAATGATTAGGGTAGAGGTTTTTATAAAGAAGAGAGACAATTTTCAAGTTATAAAATATGACCAAAAATAATGTGATAAGATAGAATAGTATTTCAAACTGGTCAAGCATGCCTAATGAAAAATAAAGTTGGCATAATTTTAACAGTGATAGGTTTTCGAATTACTATATAGTAAGCCTTTTTTCGTTGTTTGTGTTTGCTATTACCTAACCTGAAAAAACAATTAATTGTGAAGAATAATTAGCTGAATCTAAATTTGCTAATTTGGTTGTTATGGTAATAAATATAGGCTAAACGCTTTCAAGACACGCGAGTTAGTTCAGTATGAGCATAACCTAAAATTGTGTCGGATTAAAAGTTTTCTAAGTTGGTTGTTGTGGTAATGAAAGTAAATGTAACAACCTGCGTTGGTTCCAGTATAGGCCACACCTAGAATTGTGTTGCTAAGCTTTTGATTCGAAGCACCTGTTTTCTCTGTTATAGGGCTGTTATGACATTCTAAGGCTCTATCTATCACAGTTTTGGCTGTATGTTGATTATGAATCAGTCAGGCAGGACTTCTTCTTTTATATATATTACTAGCTGGCCCGATCCGGCTATGTTAACAAAAAATATATATCAACAAATATATTATGCTATGTATTTCTTATGGAGACTTTTAGTAACTTTGACCCCCCAAATCCCCCCTAAAATTTCGAATTTTTTGACAACCTCTCTTAGCGAGCACCTAGGTCCCTAGAGAAAGCTACATAACAAATTTCGTTCCAATCCGTTCGGTGGTTTTTGAGACTTCGTGATGAGTGGTATTTGGATTTTATATATATGGATCTTAAATAATAAAAGCACTATTGTCATAATAATAAAAGATCTGAAATTATGATTTTAATAACTTTGATCCCCCCAAACCCCTTCTAAAAATTCGAAATTTTGCATACCCTTTCTTAGTGAGCACCTATGGCCCTAGAGGAAGCTACATACGAAATTTCATTCCAATCCGTTCGGTAGTTTTGAAGAAATCGTGATTTACAAACTTTGATACCCCCAAACCCCCTAAAATTTCAAATTTTTTAAACCCTTTCTTAGTGAGCGCCTATGGCCCTAGAGGAAGCTACATACCAAATTTCATTACAATCTGTTCGGTAATTTTGAAGAAATCGTGATTTAGTAATTTTAACCCCCAAACACCCCTAAAATTTCCAATTTTTTAAAACCCTTTTTTTAGTAAACACTTATGGCCCTAGAGGAAGCTACATACCAAATTTCATTCCAATCCGTTTGGTAGTTTTGAAGAAATCGTGATTTAATAACTTTGATCCCCCCAAATCCCCCTAAAATTTCGAATTTTTTTAAACCCTTTCTTAGTAAGCACCTATAGCTAGAGGAAGCTACATACCAAATTTCATTTCAATCCGTTCGGTAGTTTTTGAGAAATCGTGATGAGTGAGTCAGTGAGTGAGTGAGTGAGGGGTATTTCGCTTTTATATATATATATATACATAAAGACGGAATTTTTAATGAATTTTTGAACAAAAAGACATGAACTATTATTTGAAAAATGTATTCTTGCTCATGTATGTATAAAGAGCCGTCATTTAAAAATCGAGTCAATGATATCAACATAAGCTCTAGTATATATAAGCCGCTGACGGTTGTCAAAAGAAAACTCAAATTTAGTTGAATGGAAAGGACAATTAATTCACAACTTGTTACTCTGGGAGAAGGTACAGAATTGTCCTTTAAATGTTAGAAGATGTATCTAGTGTTAGTCATGAATACAATTAATTTAAGCTGAACTCCGTTAATTTTGAGAAAAAATGGGCAAAGGTTTATCATAGTCTCTTAAATATAAAGAGATTCATTTGAAAATTAATCTCCACATTAGAAAACTGCTTTTATATTTTCCAATTGTATTTTACTTTTAAAGCTCCTACGGACGGATACAAAATTGATTCTATAAATGTTACACTTTCTAGTTTTACTGTGGACCACTATTGCGAGGGGGGGACCGCGCGCCCAATAAATCTTAACAATGAATGTTAACACCCCTCCCCCAGAACACCTGTAAGCCAACAGTAAAGAATAAACCACGCCAGTTGAAGCGTACAACGTCAACTGGCACCATTCAAATATTTTTTGGCAAACCACCAAAGTTTTGTTTAATATATTTCTAAAGACTCCGTGAATCTCGGCGCTCGATCTAGTCGGAATTTAGTTTTGGAATCAGGGAGCGGCGACATGTCAGAGTTTCGAAACGCCATTGGCATGGGTTCGAAACGGGCTTATCTCAATCGCACAAGTTGAAAACGTAATAAGGGCACGTCTCAAAAACACATTTTTCTGGGAAATGCTAATTGAAGTTTTCAGGTTCTTTCAATTGCCTCCTGGCCATATATAATGAACGACGAGCGATTTCTCCGCATTCAGTAGATCTCATCTTCACGCACAGCATCCAATCATGTTATGGGCCTAGCTCAAAAAACACTTTTTTAAATCTGCCCCTATAATTCTCCCGCAAAGAAATTTGATATAGTTGTTAGATACAGTACGGGGTTCTTTAAATTACTAATATTATTTGTCCTAAATTCATACGTTGGTCTAAATAATTTCTAGATACAACAGTGGCGTTGAGCCAGTTAAAAAGATGGGATCCTCGACAAAGTTACCACGAACAACCCTGTGACTCCGTTTTAAAGATGATCTTTTCCCGATGCACGACTGGGTATGGTATGCGCTGCAGTTGCCGCAAAGCAGAGATTACCTGATCTGGTGCCTACGGCTTGTGCTTCGGCTCATGTACGAACGGAGCCCCCACAGAAGGCATCGATGATGGTGATGATAATATAGATTTTGGTGAAAAGTAATGATTTATTCTTAAACACTATTTCATTTTAACAATAAACATTTCATATTTAACCCTCGACGTGCTGTCGACTCTAAAAGAGCCGATTCGACCCCCTTGTAACGTGCTATCGACTCTATAAGAGCCGTTTCGTAAAATCGATATATCGAAGCTAATAATTATCGGAAAAACTAGCACTTCACACAGAATGAAATTAAATTGAATTATCTATCTAGTCGGCAGTGTTAGTTTGTCTTCATTGCAGAAAAACAAATGTAGCAGACGACTATATTGAGTCGATTCGTAAAATCCATATATCCAAGCTAATTGTTATCGGACAAATTTGCACTTCACATAGAATGAAAGTAAATTGAACTATCTATCTAGTAGGCAGTGTTAGTTTGTCTTCATTGCAGAAAAACAAATGTAGCAGACGACAATATTGTCAGCAGTTCAGTAATATGTGGTTTGAAAACGTTTGATTAAGTTTGTGTAAACTAGCTCTAACCTAAACGTGAAATGTGACATGCTTAGATACTTTTACCTGTAAGTGTTTTATTTGTATTTTTCAAACTGTCCATTGTTGTATATATATTTGTGTTAATTATACAATTTTAAACATTTTGTAAATCTTGAAAGTTTAATTCAGTTAATTCAGTGAATGTGAGCAGCCTCTAAAGTTTAAAAGTTTAGTGAAATATTTTTCATTGTGATTTATCATCCATTATACTTCTACTGAATAATGTTAAGTAAATAAAACTATTACTATATTATTCTATGATCTTTTCTGAACACATTGATATATAATAAGT
The DNA here is from genome assembly GCA_018207615.1 of Philaenus spumarius. Taxonomy (NCBI): domain Eukaryota; kingdom Metazoa; phylum Arthropoda; class Insecta; order Hemiptera; family Aphrophoridae; genus Philaenus; species Philaenus spumarius. The sequence goes on along the minus strand of JAGFPH010000301.1, from coordinate 336,843 downwards.
CAAATATAAATACAAATTTGCAATTATTATGAATTTTTCAAAATATGTTTGCGCGAAGCTTTAAAGAATGATCTCTTCAGCACTTGGAGGGTTAACCATAGAAACTTTCTTTTTGATAATTTTTTATTTCCCTCTATAGTCTATATCTCCTTAAATATTGATCCTAACAAAACAATATATAAAACCTTTTTCAAATTAATTTAGTAAATTCACATATTTTCGGTAGAGGCAGTAGTTTTTGAGTTATTAACGGAAAACTGTAGAAGTGGACCTTTAGAGAACTCACCTCTCCTTAGTGTTACTCCCACCCATCAGTACTTTTAGTATATTGGTAAGGACACCTTCTCCAACAACTGTGCCAAAATTGGCTTCTACATAAAATTTTCCGGCTATTTTTCCTTCGTTGCCTGGATTATCATAAACGACTAGGGTAAACCCCTGCGTGCTCTGCACGCCAACCCCGTTGGAACCTTCTATACACATAATCATGTTATGTTTTCTTTATAATAAAGGTGTAGGACTAATAATAACCCCAAAGCTAAGAAGGTAAATAATGTTAAATGTTCAAATCAAATTATATCTTATATTTTATAACAGCAGTTGCAATAAAGGTTAAAAGAACCAGCAAGGCTCTGGTCAAAACCTAACCTAAAAGTTAGAAATACAAATAATTGGCTCAAAGTTTGAAATCAGCGGTTGATGGAAATCTGTTTTATCTGTTATTTTATTCAATTGGTTGCTCTGGTAATGAATGTAAATACATGTGTTAGTACATCAGTCTAGGCCTAACCTAAGAAATTTTCCGACTAAATTTACAAATATTGAAATAAAATATGTTTTTATCAAAATGAATTCTAGCCTATGTTACTCAGGGATAGTGTAGCTTTATATTAGTAAAACTATTCTTTTAATCGGTTCAGTAGTTCCAGAGATTACCCCCATACAAACAAACAACCAAACAAATTTTATCTCTTTATAATATTAGTATGGATATAGATAGCAAAACGTTTTTAGAAACCACATGATTATAGTCGTTTTGATAAATAAACTTCACTCTTGTATACATTCTTTCGTTCTCGAAAACATCTATAACGAATTTATAATTTTAATACAAAGAAATAATAAAATCTTCCGATATTTTTAACAGAATTACGTTTCACCTAATCGTACAAATTGGTGTAGTAAATCAACGTCAAAGTATTCACATTTAAAGATGGCGATGAACTATTACTTTTACGTTGAGCGGTTTAGTGCTTTGTTGTTTTTGTATCTGTCCATTAGCACTTAAAAGAAAACCAGGGTATCTTTACCGAGATCGAAGCGTCCTTTCAGGGCACGAAGCATTGGCAAGACCATACCCTCGCATCTAAAAACATTTTAAGCTATAATTATTTACCTTAATATTAAGAACTGATTCTGGTTCACAAGCTCCCTTACCTGAAATCAAAAGACAAATGTATTAAAACCTATTTGAAATAGTAACAATTAGGTTAATGGAACTTGTACCGGACAAAATTACATGTGAGTAAGGATGTGCTTTTAGTGACTTCAATTTAAATATTTCTTTCCTTTTTAATTTATTAGCGAATTTCCATAGGAAAAATGAGCCATTGCAGTGGCGCTTATGGTAAGACCCAAGGTCGAGAGTAGCAAATGAGCACCGATCGTTGTCCCCAGAACACGTGTTCGTATATATATATATATACATATATATATATATATATATATATATATGTAGGTATATATGTGTTCGCACTCTAGCGGCCGCATTTTAAGTCTGATTTGGTTCGAATTTGGTACATATGTTGTTTGTCTAAGTCGCTCGAAAGAGTTCGGTAGCCAAAAAAATCAAACAACCGGAAGTACGTTTTTTGACCGGAAGTAACTATTTTTTTAGATTTTTCCTACGAGAATAAATGTTTTTTAGAGTTTTTCAACAAAAATAAATGTAGGATATTTATTATTATTCTGCAAATTTTGTTTTTTTACGCCACCTTATAGCTCGCTTGGTTCCCTCAAAATCGATCAAAAAGTAAAATACCATAAAAGTACCCGGTTCAAAGTCATTTGGTGAATTGTACCGTGGGGTTGGCGTGCGAAGCACGCAAATGCATTGTGTATTGAAGATACTCCCAATACGGGGGTTGGCGTGCGAAGCTCTCAATGCACTGTGTATTGCAAATAGTCCCAATATTCGGAATGACGTGCGAAGCACGCAGTGCTTTGTGTATTGAAGATACTCCCAATATGCGGAATGGCGTGTGAAGCATTTTGCAGCTATGCAACACCGACGTGAGTAGTTCTATTTCCCAAATTGTTGGTTGAAACCCTGAAACATAGGCCCATAAACTTAATTTTGGAAATTTGCTCAACTCACGTCAGTGGTTCAGCTGCTTGGTCGAATTATCTATATACTTATGTGTTTAGTGCTGTGGAGAGTATCACGTTTCGACTCTCAGTTTAAAGTTAAAAACGTGGTATTGTGCTTAGGTTGGCAGCACTAATTTTCTTCCTAAGAAAAGAAAGCAGTCGAGGAACTGCCCACAGAAGTGAAAACTGTCATGAATATAAATCGTTGGTTATATCGTGTGATGTTGCCAAAATTCGATTTTATAAAATAAACAGTGGTCGCATCATCCAGGGATCATTTCATAAATCACTAATCCATGATAGCACCAATATAAATACACATAGCTCATGATCTTCATGTCCCGGGCCATTACTACAAGCATTAAGATTAAATCATTCATCATATTTGTAAAACTATATAGACTTAAGTTTATTTAAGCCAACACATACATAAAGGAAAGGATCAGTTAAAAGATTGAGGGGTGAGAAGAAGAAACATTGTTGTAGAGGCAGTAAGAAGAATGTGGTGACCAAGGTAGACGTTCTGGCATCAACCTTGGTAGAGTACAGTACGGTTTGAGTATACCTCTAAAAAAGTACGAACTTTATACTTAATTACAACTAAAGTAAGCATCAAGTGAACAAGTTACCACATATTGAACATTTAAGTTATGCAAGTACCACCAGTAACCTACCTAGTACTGGGTAAAATATTAAATACACCTTCTGTGAGTTGACTCCATGTGTTTTCCTCGCATCAGACCTTCATAGTATCCGACAAATTGAAGCTTCCAAATTATTAACTTAATTCACTTCTTCAATTATACAGCGACCCAGGGCATTATTTAGTTAAACACCATATTTTAGATTAGACCTGAGTTCAAAATTTGTTAAACCATCTCAATCACTTCATAAATTTTAATAAACCTTCATTAGCAAGTCCACTCATAATCTGAAAGACGTTATAAACAGCTAGCCGACAAACAGAATTGAAAAGCATAAACCTGAGATTGTAATAGGCTAATTTGTTGTTAATAATAAATAAACCTTTAGTAAACCCTTTTAACATTGTGTCTCTGTTTATTTTATAGTCGACAGTAAATGCGTGTATACCATTTACATAATAATTGATTTAATACGTAATTTTATCATTATTTTTATGTTCTTCCATTTAAAATTGAAATCTAAAAAATTTAAATTAACATAAACATGATTTTCTAGAGTCAAATAATAATTTTAAAAACATAATTTTTAAGTTATGCCCATACTGAAAAAACAGACATTTATTTAATTCGTTTACATTCATAACATAGCAAGCAAGAAATGTAACAGAACTTACAAAATGAGAAACACAATGGCCATTATGTCGGTAGCGTGACGGGTGGCGTATCTACAGCGCCGAGTCTCCACAGCGCCGAAGGTAAATTAGTCTCTACAGCGCCGAGGCCATAAATTATCAAAGGATCTGCTCAGTGGTGCAGAAGTAACGAGGGTTAATATCTTCTTTTTTAAATGAATGCGTAATGGTTTTCATTGCAGACATGATACGCATCGAATTCTAAAATAACATAATGAATATATGTAATTTTATTTCGTACTTTTGAGATGCTCGTAGTTAATCTTCAATGACTATGTAGAGAAACTTATATATTACTAGAATGATTTGTTTTAACATTACAAATCAAGTCCAGTAATATAAAAAGCGGACTTCTGGCTTTGTTTTTTTTTTTTATCGGTGAAGGAGTAAATATTCGTCATATTTTTACTAAACTAAAAATGCAATGTTACTTTAGAATTCGAGGAGTGTTAGATTAGGTTAGGTTAGGTGAGATTAGGTTAGGTTAGGTTAGGTAATGTCTGCAATGGATTGTATGCAAAATTTGCGTCATTCCTTGATTTGATTTGTAATGTTAATTAAACCAAATCATTTTAGTAATATATAAGTAGCTCTACATAATAGCCATTCAAGATTAATTGCGAGCATCTCAAAAGTACGAGATAAAATTACATAAAAAGTACATAAATGCATTATGTTACTTTAGAATTCGAGGCGTATCACCCCATTCGGCTGTCGAAACAATTCCAATTCCAATTCGGCTGTCGAAACTGTCAGATTATGCCGGGTAGCCCGCTCGGCGCTGTGGAGACGGATTCAGCGTGGCGTGACTAAAGCCATACAGCTATTGAGTTTGTGTCTTTGAATTTACCACTGCCTATTTTATTTCGTCAATTTAATAATTAACTACCGGTTTATATTAGTACGTGTGTAAACCAAAGAAGAACGGGAAATCATCGACGAAATCATCAAGGCAAAGCCTCTCACTTTAAGAGTATTCTATACCTTGCGTAAAACAGCAAAAATATGAACTTCGTACTAACGTGTTTCTGACGCCGTTTTTCAACCTAAAAAGTTGTGAAACATCTTAAGTTGTTCTTAAAGGCTTTGTGCTTTTGTCTTATATCTCATAATTGAAAGAAATCGACGGCAACTCCTTTTAATTAGCAGTTAAACTGAGTAAAAATTGATAATTTTATTGCATTTTTTGGGAGTTTTAAGCAATAATTTCCATATTTTAAGCTAACACGAAAAAAATATAAAGCCTTTTTTATAACTTACTTAAAGTAGTTTCCCAGATTATTACTTTATAAATAGAATCCGAAACACGTTATTACGAATGCATGTTTCAACGATTTTGCGGCTTGAGTCAGGCCTTTTTATTAAAATCATACTGTACACTCCGGAGTTTTCTTCAAGGTAAAGAAAAGCCTTAAGTGCATATAGCGAGTTCGTATATTTTACCTCGTCCAAAAAGTGCACGGTGCGCCTCTTTGACTACAACAGTATACCATCGGGAAGAAGTGTTTTAAACTTACGTGAAATCATGTGGTGAGAATCAATCATAAGGAAAGGAAGTACTTTTGAAATAAAAAGGTGCGGCATTAAATGTAGATACATTTCGATATTTTACTCAACTTCGACAATCATATAACAAACTTAAATAATTTCTGTCAATTTCTACCAGGTATGCCAACAGCGCATTCTATTATGCTCACTTGAACTATTCTGTTGCAACACACATACACACGACGTGAACCGTTTTATTTACTTTGTCATTTCCGACGATAAATAATCTACATAGAGGCGAATCTGATCCTGAGAAATATTTGAACATTACATTTACTATAAACTAAACACTTTACATTCTAATTCCAGTCGCAACAACATTACGCGCACAAAATTTTATGATCTTAAATCGTATTAGCGTTTCAGCAAGTGCCGTCAAATAACCCATATTTCTGTTTTAGTGTGGATTTATTTTGTTAAGTTGGTATTTCGGTAAATCCAGGTGTTCACAATGTACAACAGATGTATTCTGTGAAGTTGGCGCCCCTGGGTAATGTGTCTGTCTCAACGTTGTGACATTAATATGTGTCTGTTTCGTCCCTTTCGGCTTGCTGGTGTTGTTTTAAACGAAATTACCTTAAATAATCACTCCCAAGTCTATCGGGAATGATTGTACAGTTATGAAATCCGAATGAACCACAAGGTGTATCTTGATTACATTTATTTCAATAACAACCAACTTGGCAAATTTAGAATCAGTTTTTTAGGTTAGGTAATAGCAAACGAAAACAACAATAAACTGTACCAGAAACTGGCACATACTTTCTCACAAAATATTTAAATTATTAAACTGATTCATTATTCTATTAAAGTAGGAGAGGAGGATACATTAAAGTAGGAGAGTAACTAATAAATAGTATTATTATTATTAGCTAGAGAGAAAACTATTCGATCGATTTTGAACATATTTGCTCCAAACATGTCAAGTAGGCCTGTATACATGCACGAAAAAGATTTTGAAAATTTTTGAAAATAACCCATTTTTTGGCAAAAAAAACCCCTAAAATCAGTTTTCATTATTATTATTATTATAAGCTAAACGAGAATGTACATTAAGGGCTATAAATAAGCCAAATTTTATCAAAATCGTTATAGCCGTTTTTTATAAAAACATAACTAATTTTTTGGGGTTTTTTTTGCCAAAGGTCCCAAAACGGATATTTCCATAAAAATCTCAACATCGATTTTTTTGCGACCACTATACTTTCTCTATGCTATATTACAGTATAGTGAGAAAGTGAAAAACGTTACTATAATTCATAATTCAATCACCTATCACTATTTAATATTATTCTAACTTTATTAGCGAATTTCCACAGGAAAGAGAGCTACTGCCGTGATCCTTATGGTAAGACCTAATGAGGAAGTGTAAATGAGAACCTATCACGGGTCGCAGAACACATTTAAAAAAATATATATATATCGTTTTAAAAATTATATGTATATGTCCATATATGTATATATGTTTCATACTCTAGCGGCCGCATCTTAAGTCAAATTTGGTCCAAATTTTGTACACTGTTGGTTGTCTACGTCGCTCGGACGAATTCGTTAGCAAATAATCCAACAACCGGAAACATGTTTTTTGACCGGAAGTAACTATTTTTTTTTAGATTTTTCGTACGAGAATGAAATTGTTTAGAGCTTTATCTAACAAAATAAATGTAGGGTATTATTCTAAACATTTTGTTTTTTTACTCGACCTTATAGCTCGCTTGGTTTGCTCAAAATCAATCAAAACGTAAAATACCATAAATGCAATCGGATCAAATGCATTAGGAGGTTTTACCATAAGGCATCTTAAGATCCAAGGCCCAACGGCCAAGTTTGTACGCTGCGAGCGAAGCGAAACAGTCCATTAGCCTGGCCTGGAGTTACAAACTAATCCTTCATAGTCTGCTAATCAGTGCCTTCGTGAATAGACTAATATCCCAAATAGTTGGTTGCAATCCTAAAACATATAATTATAAACTTAATTTTAAATATTCGCTCAACTCACGTCAGCGGTTCAGCTGCGTGGTCGAATTATTCTTTACTGGTCTATCTAACCAATTTTAAATACTGCTTTTGCCGTATCCAATCTAAGAGTTGTATTTTATAATTTGAAAATTTAATCTCTTTTATATAAAAATCTCTGGCCACGGGAGGGTTGGTGAGCGAAGCAAGCAGGGACCGAGCCCTCTAGTAGTACATGATTTGATTATTTGAAAAACCACTCATGTCCATTTCTTCAAAAATTCTTCTTTTTTTTTGCATTTTAATCATATTTTATGATAAAACCAAGTTTCTATAGCGATACAACTCAATTCCGCTCATCCATTGTGGTTCTTATATAGTCTTGAAATTTAAGTCTATTTGAAAAACAACTCATATCCAGGACATGAGTGGTTTCTCAAATAAAAGTAGAAAATTTTTGATCGAAAATTAAATTATCGTACTAAATTAAAATTGCGTCACTTTTGAATGACCCGGTATATGTAGATTTCCTTCCTGCAAATTATAAAAAAATATGAAACTTTTTAAAGAATTGTGCCTACTAACGTAAATGTAATGAAATATTTTATTTAAGGGAATCCGCCTACATTAAAATGAGTAGGCCTATATTTAGAAAATTTTGACTTTTTCTAAAAGTTATTTTTTCTGATTCTGCATCCTTTAGAGAACATGTATGAAAAGTTTTACGCATATCTGGCCATATATTCCTTGGCAAAAAACAGTAAAACTAAAGTGGTGTATTTCTGGATTTTTCGTATTATTGAACAAAACATATTTGTTCCTTATAAATTTGCAAGAAATGTATTTATATAAAATTATTAGACACATATATTCCAAACATTGATAGTATGTTCACTTTTTGTAGGTTATACTTATACCACAGCCATATGTTTGTAATATGAAAACAGCTGATTGGAAAACATATTAGAATATCTGAGATTGCTTTATGTACAATGTAGTTTTGACTGAAGTTTTAGGTTATGTTTTAGTGAAAGTGTGCTATTCATGTTTTTGTAGTGAATAAAGAGTGTAAGTTGTAAAATTGTTTTTATTGGATATTATTTCAAGTAAATATTGAACAGCATGTAAAATATCTACAGGCAGAAATACTTCAAAACATTCAGCCAAAAATGATTCAAAAAGGTTGCTCACAAAGAAAGAAAGAGCACCACAGAACACAGAAGTACAAAAACTACAGGAAGTTACTCAAAAGCAAAGAGATTACAGAAGAGCAAGAGAAGAAAGCAAAAGAAGGGGTTACATATGAAGCAGAGGAGTTTTAGTGGGGAAAAAAGACTTTTGGATGTTCGCAGACTTTGAACGCAATTTCCCGAAAATCAAGGCTTTTATAACATTTTGTTGAATAAAATCTAAAGTTTTTGAACTGGCCTAATGACATTTTTACCACACCACCCTTATACCATGTACTACTTTTAATGGTATAGTCAAAATTATATACCATCAAATACTATTATTATTTATAATCTTGTTAAACAAATTTGGTTAAATTTGAAAAGTTCTACTAAAAGTTGATTAAAATTGTTTTTTGTTATTTTACAATGGTTTTTATACCATTAAAAATACAGAAGATTATAAGAAACAAGAAAATATTTAAAAAAAATATATATAAAACAAAAGAGTTATTTAAACTTTTAATAATACTACCCCCACCCTAAAATATACATAGATATATATGTACAAACAATTGACAAACAATTTTTTTGTTACATAAATTTATATATATAGATTTATATATATATAGGTAAAAAATTTTACCTATATATATAGGTAAAAAAAATTGTTTGTCATGTTCCAACTATATATGGTGTTAAAGAAATTATCAGAGAAAAAGTTGAAAAATTACCACAAATTTGAAAATTAGATTTAATGGAGGCGGATCCCCCTTAAAGTAAATCTCTAATTGCTTGGTCGACGACCTAATTGGCCTTGATTTTTATTTTGTGAAATCAGAAACAGCTGCAAGGATATTTTTGCGTGCCTGACACGCACTTGTCTAGTCCTCCCTTCAACAATGCAAAACCTTGAATATAAAATTCAACAAGTAAGCATTCGTTGCAAAAGTAAGCCTATCATTGTTTCTATTGCGTACACACCCAGTGTAAAAAACATCCCCTTCAGCCGAGAGTTTTTAATTTTCTCAACTTGCGTCCGGAAATGTGGGAATAATTTCATTACAAGGGTTGTTCACAAAGCCGATCCGACGCTATTCAAAAACACACGAGTGACCTGTTCAAGGAATAATTGCTAAAGCAAAAAAAGAAACTCTGTCCGTCGGCGGGGCGGGGGGAGTGTTTGTGAACAGCCTTTTGTTTCTTCACAGGTATTGTGAGCCGTTGTAATGTTTTTACGTGCAAATATTTCTGCGTCTATTGTTTCAAGTTAGGTTGAGAGAAACATCTCACCAAACAATCCAGAGCGTTGGGTTTAACGTGAATTGTTTTTTATAAATGATTCTACATTTTTAGTAGGCTTTGTTGGTAGAATCTAAAGATAAAGAATATCTCGTCAATAATTATAAGAAGATATTTTTCTAGGTAATTATATTGACAACCTTAGCAAAATGAAAGTATACAGGGATGGTTAAAACTGCGAGCCTTTAATTCACGCTCGTAATATATACATATTATAATCCAAATACCATTCAAATACATCACGAAATCTCAAATACCACCGAACGGATTGGAATGAAATTTGGTATGGAGCTTCCTCTAGGGCAATAGGGGCTTGCAAAAAAGGGTTTTAAAAAATCGAAATTTTAGGAGGTTTGGGGAAGTCAAAGTTACTAAAACAAAACCACCAAACGGATTGGAATGAAATTTGGTATGTAGCTTCTTCTAGGGCCCTAGGAGCGGGCTATGAAAGGTTTTAAAAGATTTAACATTTTAGGGGGGGGGGGGGTAAAAGTTACTAAAAATCTCCATAAGAAATACATAGCGTAATATATGTATAGATATTTTTGTTGTTGTTGTTAATATACATTTAAAATTGATTTGTCTATCCGTGCAAAGCCGGGTCGGGCAAGCTAGTATTTGTATACAACTAATAACCTAAAAATGCAAGTAAAAATATAATTCGACCACGCAGCTGAACCGCTGACGTAAGTTTACAACATTAATTTAAATTTATATGATTAAAGGTGTGCACAGACTGGCGCGATCGGTGGGAGCGGTGGCGATTTCAATTCTGAGAAATGCCCGCGCGGGCAGCGTGTACCAAGGCAGGATATGATGCCACACACACCGGCGCGATCTGCGGGAAGCGGACAGGAGGCCGTGATTTCCCGCGATTTTATTTTGTGCGGAAAACCCCTGAACTAGTCAGTTTTTACACACAACAACACCATATCGTGTATAACTCAACATTTTCTGGAAGTTGTATTTACGTATCCAGTGTTGTACGACTTCAACAAGGACTACAAGAATATAAGAAAGAAGGACAAGATCTGGGAAGACATCAGGAAGACACTAAATAAAGTTGCATCGTGACGCTTCCGCAGACCACAGATCGCGCCGGTGTGTGCACACTGGGTTTCAACCAACAAAGGTGTACCAAATTTGGCCTAAATCGGACTTAAAATGCGGCCGTTAGAGTGCGAAAACATATATGTGACATTTTTAACTGGGTACCATGATCCTATGGAATAGGGATAGGAAGTGAATATAATACAGGGTGCGGCAAAACCGACTAAGCAGTTTCTATCGATTACCACTCGGGCTGTGATGGGGGTAGGAAGTCGCGCATAGTCTGTTGTTGTTCCGTTGGCAATCCCATTTCAGTAGCCAACATGGTTTGGACCGGTGCACATCGTGGGTTTGCCGTACGGGCGAATTATGAAAACAACAGACTGTGATCGCTACACAACGAGCATTTCGGCGACGGTTCAACATTACGCGCAACAATGCCGTTCCTAATGCAACCACGATTCGGTCCTGGGTTCGACAGTTGGCAGGAAACTGGTAGCACACTAAGAACAGATACACATGGCAGACGCATATCCATAAGAACACCATAAAATGTGCAGCGGGTGAGAACAGCAGTTCAACAATCACCGATGCGTTCTGCACGAAAACATGCTGATGCATTGGGGATTTCAGACCGCAGTTTGAGAAGAATTCTGCAGTTCGATTTGAAGTTCCATCCCTTCAAAATAATGATTGCTCAAGAATTGCGCCCAGCAGACTATGCCAAGCGTTAAAATCTGTGTGATCAAATGCTTGCACAGATCCATCCGAATGCAGCGTTCTTCAGTAGCGACGAGGCACATTTTCACCTAAGTTGATACGTGAATAAACAGAATTTTCGCTACTGGGCTGAACATAACCCCAGAATTACTCAAGAAAGATCACAACATTCGCCTAAAGTGACAGTGTGGTGCGCCGTATCGCAATTTGGTGTGATAGGTCCGTACTTTTTTGAGGAGGAAGCAGGCGTAACCGTTACCGTGAATTCCACACGTTACGTTTCAATGTTGCAAAATTTTCTGCAACCCAGAATTGACGAGATTGTTGAAGAACAAGGATGGGGGGCTTTTGGTTCCAACAGGACGGAGCTACGGCTCACACAGCTCGAATTTCACTTTGTGTTTTGAGAGAAATGTTTCCGGGACGCCTCGTCTCTTTGAGGGGTGATGTCGAATGGCCTGCGCGGTCACCTGATTTGAGCCTTTGCGATTACTTTCTTTGGGGATATCTGAAGGAAAAGGTGTTCAAAAGTCGCCCACACACCCTACCAGAGCTTAGAGAGCGGATTATTGAAGAAGTGAACGCCATACCTCAGGATATGTGTGCAAGAGCTGCTCGAAACTTCAGAGATCGTCTAAAACAAAGTATTGGATGCTAACGGCCGCCATCTTGAAGACATCATTTTTAAAACTAAATGAATGTAAAATGGTATGTTCTACTAATTAATTTTTTTTTTTAATTTCTCTCTATATATGACTTTTTTTTTGCTCCTTAAAACTGCTTAGCTTGTTCTGCCGCATCCTGTATAATAACAGATAGGAAGTGAATATAAATTCAGTAGTATGGGGGAAATTAAAAATAAATCATTTGATCACGAAACAGAACCCCTGACTTGAGTAGAGCGAATTTCCAAAATTAACTTTGTATGCGTTAGGGTTTCAACTAACTATTTTGGATGTTGGTCTACTCACGAAGGCCTGCATGTACGAAATATCGTATATTAGTAGAATTTGCGAGTTTGCACCTTGCTCTTGCGCCCCGGTTTATGGCTTCAGTTCGCGGATAAACTCGATTTTTATGCTTTTTTTATGAAACATTGTTTCGGTATTTTATGTTTTGTTCGGTTAACCGATTTTGGGGAAATCAGTCGAGCTATAAGGTCATGTAAAAAAAAACAAAATGTGCAAAACAATTTCCTATATTTATTTATCTATATATATAAAAGCGAAATACCACTCACTCACTGACTCACTCATCACGATTTCTCAAAAACTACTGAACGGATTGAAATGAAATTTGGTATGTAGCTTCTTCTAGGGCCATAAGTGCTCACTAAGATAGGGTTTGAAAAAATTCGAAATTTTAGGGGGGGTTTGGGGGGATCAAAGTTATTAAATCACGATTTCTTCAAAACTACCGAACGGATTGGAATAAAATTTGGTATGTAGCTTCCTCTAGGGAAGTAGGTGCTTAATAAGAAAGGGTTTGAAAAAATTCGAAATTTTCGGGGGGGTTTGGGGGGATCGAAGTTATTAAATCACGATTTCTTCAAAACTAACGAACGGATTGGAATTAAATGTGATATGTAGCTTCCTCTGGGGCCATAGGTGCTCACTAAGAAAGGGTATGAAAAGTTTCGAAATTTTAGGAGGGGTTTGGGGGGATCAAAGTTACTAAAATCATAATTTCAGATCTTTTATTATTATGACAGTAGTGCTTTTATTATTTAAGATCTATATATATATATAAAAGCCAAATACCACTCACTGACTGAACACTTAAAAAGAATACAATTACGTTAAAAAGATTGAAAATACCAACCACCACGGGCAACGCCGTACGGGTCAGGTAGTTTCAGATAAAACCCCAAAAGTGTCATTCTTGTACGAAACATCTCAAGGCATCCGAGTGAACTCACCTCATATCTTCACGACGGTAAGAGTTTAGAACTCAAAAGAAAGTCGCTGATTCAACCTTATGTTGGATCAACGAACACCCTGACCAACGCAGTACTGCTATTATTGACACTTTTTAGCAGGTTCCACCTAGACCTCCAGTAATACTTTCCCGAACTACCCAGTACGTTTTGCTATAAGTATTTAAACTAAAGATTTTTGTTAACGATGTCTGCAACATTTGCAAAAAACTTTCCGATTATATGTACAAACGATTTTCAAGTAGCTTTTAATTAATACCTTTATTAAAATCTTCAGTACGTTTGACCAAAAAACAATTCAAAATTTATCTCTAATGTTTGAAAAATCTGAAGTAAAATATTTTTATAGTAAAGGACGACTTATTTCGCGGATCGAAGAGTTTTCTACTTGTAAATTCGTTTACGTTTACTATTAGGCTAATTCTATCAAAAATCTGTTCAAAATTAAAGAGGTGCAGCTTAGCCTTAACAAGAAACAGCTGGGCAAAACTAATAATAATACGCCTAACAGTGTGAGTAATTACATGTGTTGTTATATGTGCTTTCATATTTTATTTCAATTTTTTACGACCTTAAAATAAACGAATGAATAGTTCCTGATGATGGCATGGAAGTCCCGAAACGCGTTAAAAGGAAACCAAGTACAACTAAGTCACGTGACCAATATTGAACGTACTGTGTTTTATTATATTTAATAAGAATTCGAAAACATAATTAGAACTACGAAGAAACGCTGATGAATTAATTCCACGCAAGAGCACATTACGTCTGTCAGTATTTCAGCTCTATAAAGTTGGTAATAATCATACATACGTCACCTGGACGGCCTATATATAACCCCGCAGTGAAGGGTTAAACGTGGATAAATAAACAAAGCAGAAAGAAATAATCAATCTATGTCAAACATAGTAGCCTGGACCACACACCTCTCCCAGGTTAGAAATACAACGAGTTGCAAGTTTTATTGTTCATATATTATGCAACATCAAAGGGACTCTACACTTTTACGTTTATTTAATCGTGTAAATATTTCGCAAACAACCGCTCGCTTAACTGCTTTCTATAAACGTAACTATTTAGGCGCAAGGTGTGCTAGTGCGCGTGTGTGCGTACATTAGGCACCCGGCCAACTTTTACATCTGCACTGAATTTAGCCGGATCGGTTCAGAGGCGGTGGAAATCGGCGACCTCTTTTTCACGCTCTGGTTTCACTGTTAACGTAACGGGCTTCGACATGGGAAACCGTTTTGGAGTTTTAGTGACGGTCGTACTGAAACGCGGCCATGCTGAAACTTTCAAACAATTGTTACCGACGACACAAGGAATCGCGTCACGAAATTGATATCTCTTATTTTTAGTATACCGTACTAAAGCCCTTAAAGTTAAGTTATGCCTTTGTCTGTACGTCCGTGTGTCGCAACCTTATACCTTCTACGTTTTACCACCTGTTCTAATCACATTTTACTGTTACACGTTCCTAGTGTTATTAAAAGCACAGATTAAATATGGTACAAAATGGATATTTTATGAGTTGACTATGACTTTGACCGAATTACTTTCAGATTTACATAAAACAATCTCAGTCGAGTACATTAATAAACAAAATTTCACCAAAGGGATAGATATGGATAAGGTTTTCTGGAAAACTGAAAAATCACTATAACTCCATTAATGTGGACAATATGGCATTCGTTTGAAGTGATTATATTTCATAAAAGTTGTAATAAAAAATAGTTTGAATAGTTTTTTTTTTACAAAGAGTGGGCAAAATAGGGATTGAAGAACAAATAAGTTTTAACTCCCTTAGAAGTAACAGTATTAAATACGATAGAGTTTTTATAAACTTTTTTTAAACGTTTTATTGACTGAAACTTTTATATGGAACAATTATTTTCCCAAACGACCAACACTTACTTAAAAGATATTCTGTTTACAGTCTTTGCTATTACGTTGTAAATAGCTCTCATGAACGGGTTCGAGAGTTGAGTACCAACTTCACAGCAGTTAGTACCAACCGAGGAACACCGAAAATACCTGTTCCACATTAGCGAAACGCTCTGCGATAAAAACTTTCTCTGCAGTGGAAAGTACCATTACAGCGTTAACCTCAAGCAAGAAAGTAATGATAAGAAACGTGGCCTGGCAACAATCAACAATGTAATCAGCTGTTTTAAAAACCAACTACAGCTGATTTAATTTCAGTACTGTTTATTTTGGTGCGTACGATAACACACTCGGCAGTGTAAAACACACTATGTATTTTGTTGATAAATGCCGTTGATAAATGTGTCAATGATACATGTACCGTTGAAAAATGTGCCATTGGTAAATATGTGCCGTTGAAAATATGCTGATAGTAAATGTACCGTTGATAAATATGCCGTTGCTAAATATATCGTTGGTTAATCATATCGGTGGAACGAAAATGGCAAAGCTACTGAAGTTTAAATCGGATAACTTCAATATGTAGAAAGTGAATCTAGCTTTGCGTCGACTTCTATCGGACCAAATACTTTGTGAAGAGTAATGTCGTTATTTCTGTGTATGTTGTGTTGTATAGTGGTTGATCTATCTCCCAACCGAGTCGGCCACACATGTTGTCAAGGGCAAACTTTCATAGGTTTGACAGATTAATGGCTGGTTTTGGCAGGAGTTAAATCTACCTTAGAGACAAAGAACTCTGTATATACTTTGTAAAACTAACTAAACCATCTCTGACGTTTAGATTGCAAGTTTTAAACGACCCCCAAATTTTAAGGTTTAGAAGCTATGAATTAATGATAAAAAGCTGTCCTGAAATTATTGGTTTCAATATCTTTTAACTGTTTCCGAGTTTATTTTGTTATTGGAGAAAAAGGTTTTTCTTCACACCGGTTTGACTGATTGAGTTAAATCTTGGCATGGTATTTAATAAGATAAACAACTAAAACATACCAAATCAAATTCAATGATCCGTTAAAAAAAGCCGTCTGTTTAAAATGTTTCAGTAAAAATAATTTAAAAAAGTGAAATATTCAAAACAACCGTAATTTTTTAACAGATCCAATGTATTAGATTGGCCATTTTTTAAGTCCTTATCTCATTAAGAACCATTCGACGTTTCAACTCAAGCGGTCAAACAGTTCTGTACATATAGTCTATACTGTATTAGTAAAAATCAAAATGATGGACATGTGGGAACTAAGCGTTAAAATAGGGAATATTTCTTTTTGGTGAAATGGGGTACTTTCAAAATTATAACATTTATGTACATCGGTTGCAAAGTTACATAAGAGAACTCCGTTCCACTTATGTTATTGTTCATGGAAGGCACCCTGATAAATGTGTTTACTTCTGGAAACACTAAAAGCATTTTTTGTACTACTTAAGGTACAAAT
>JAGFPH010000301.1:270963-311934 GCA_018207615.1 Philaenus spumarius | reverse complement strand
ATACATACAGACATACATACAGACAGACATTTTGTAAAAACCACTTTTTTGGACTCAGGGGGTCCCAAAACGGATATTTCCACAAAAATCTCAACATCGATTTTTTTTGCGATCATTATACTTTCTCCATACTATAGTATAGTGAGAAAGTAAAACGGCGAAGTTGGCTAAAATTTCAATGTTAACCGAACCACCTAGCTACATACGGTAACCCACAATGTTAACCTTCACATTTTTAAGCATATTTTTGAGTTATTTTCGTCAAAAAACGAAACTTTTTTCTTAAAGTAAAATAGATTGTGGGTGTTGATTGCTAAAGTTTTTTGCAATATCTCTTTTTGCTACTGAGTAAAAAATTAATAAAGTTTACTATTTATATCATACGTTTGTGAAAACAATTAAACAGTTTTTATTTTTCACTATACTATAGTATAGAGATAGATGCACGAAAAAGGCTTTTGACATTTTTTGAAAAACAACCCCCTTTTTGGGCAAAAAACCCCTAAAAAATCAGTTATTATTTTTTTATAAAAAAACGGCTCTAACGATTTTGATCAAATTTGGCTCATTTGTAGCCCTTATTGTACCCTAACATATGCATAAAACCGTATCTTTCTAAAAATTCTTGTTTAGCTAATAATAATAACTGATTTTTGGGGGTTGTTTTTCAAATTTTTTTAAAACCCTTTATTCCTGCATCTATACAGGCCTAATAGACGTGTTTTGCCCAAATTTGTTCCAAATCGATCGAATAATTTTCTCTCTAGCTAATAATAATATTTATTAGTTAATCTCCTACTGTAATATCAACTCTCCTACCCCTCCTACAATTATGAAGTCACAATGAATATGTTTAATAATTTAAATATGTTTGTGAGAAAGTATGTGCCAGTTCCTGGTACCGTTTATTTGAAAATGTATTCAGCAATCAACATCCGCTTATGACAGTACTAAAATGAAACCAAATTTTTAAATTTATTCCACGAATTAACAGAAAAAATAACTTATTCTGTAGCATTGCACTTATGAGATACAGATTCAATATGGCGGACAGGGGTATCCTTTCCTTAATATAGGCCTATGTCAGTTGTTACAGAAGTGCAAGATTTCCATTGGTTCCTTGAATCTTTTACGGAAAGGTCGTCCTGTCTGACCGATGTAATTTTGGGGTCAGTAGTTACATTATAAGATTAACTGTAAAGATTGCAAAAAAAAAAAATACATCGGACTGACAGGACGACGTTTACGTAAAATATTCAAGGATCATATACCATCCAGCACGAAATTAAATACAAATGCCACCAAATCCAACTTTGCTAAGCATTTAATAAACGAAGATATACAGACGTGATCACCAACATGGATATGTTCATTATAAAAGATTGTATTTAGAAACAGTTTATAGCCTCACAAGAATATCTTATAAAGTATTATAGCCTACATTATAACTCATATTTAAAAAAAATCAACTTCAAAAGACTTATATTATTGATTGAAGTTGTAAACATAACAGCAAAGTACAATCTGCGCTAGGTTTTGTTGAAGTATTACAGATTATGGGTTAAATCAGCTGTTATATTAAGCTGTTACTCACGCACGTACGTACACTCACTTTTAGGCTATAGTACTGTTTTTTTCATGTTAAAAATAATCGCCTCGTCCCGTGCTAGTTACATACCAATGAACCAATATCTAATCGACAATGCTAGCTTGTGCTTCGTATATTTTACCTCATCAATATAGTGATCGGTGCGCCTTTCACTTCGATAGATTAAATGTTATTAGAATACGTTTCTTATTCATATAATCAAATCGGCTACTATATACACAGCTAACATGCCTACTGCCACACAATCTAAACGTTAGATTACAACTTACCCAAATGATTACCGCCCTTCAGACTAAGAACACAGACTCCCCCTTTCTACCCACGTGTCGCCAAATCCGACCATAGGTGACTGAACATTATTTTTACCCCGAACAAAGGGGCACGCGGGGACGGAGGGTTTGCAATTTGAGGTCCAGGTGGCCGGCGGCTCGTACTGCATTCAAAATCAACCCCCCATTCATAACGTCATACAATAATAATTATTGTTCGGTACGGTAGATGTACAATGCGTAGATTTAACCGCTCGATTTTCCGAACGACGGAGCTTTTTTTTTATCGTAACATAATAGAACAAAGCTGTAGGTGATAAAGTTACTCCTGAGCTAGGGGGGAGTGGGTAGTTTACCTTCGTGATTGTATTAAACCCCGTGTAAAACAGTAAAGTTTTATGTACGCTATTCGTGTTGCGATAATATGGATAAATTTACATCGTAAGTAATGGTCGGGGTGTACCGAAGTCCTCTACAGGGATTGTGTGGTTTGTGTACAGCACATGCTTTCAAAATATCGAAAATTCCCTTGACTCATACTATTGAAAGATTATTTAAGGGGAAAAGATATGCAGAGTGATTCGGAAAGAAACGGATAAACTTTCATGACGAGTTCTACTAGTGAAATAATAAAAAAAAGTACATTATGTAAACGCTGGTTCGGAAATACTTCGTTTTCCAGTTATTCACCTTTTTTACAAAATACTTAATATTTTTTGATGTAGGAAATATATTGGTCGCAAATTTCGGGTACATATTTGGTATGACATCTTTTACCCATGTTCAAAAAACCAAAATGTTTTATCATATCTTTTCAAAATGGCGGCCGTTTAAAGTTTTTAATGTAAAATGTGTCAAAAACAGCTAACTTTACAAACAAATTTCAAGAAACAAAAATTTCCTTCTTTAATGCCAAACATAACCGGTTTTTGAAGTTCTACTATATATAGTACACATGTGTATATAGCAGACTATATAGTTTAATTGGTTAATACCTCTGGAATGGACATTGTGATTCCTCATTTCTTAAGTTGTGTTAAAAAGTTTACACTTCTCCCGTATGGTGTTAAGCACACAATTTACATTTTTTATTATTTCTGTAACCAAAAATATAACGGGGTTATTGGCTAACAAAAATTGTGTATGTTGATAATTGTCCATAATATAATTTTCTTTTAGTTTCTATCCAATAACATTTTGAAAACATATGAAAAACATTTTTGTTTTTTCTACGTGTTTAAAAGATGTAATACCAAATACGTATCCAAAATTTTCGTTCAATATATCTTCCTACATCCAAAGATATTAAGTATTTCGTAAAAATAAAAAGAAAATGGTGGATAACTGGAAAATGAAGCATTTCAAACCTGTGTCTGTATTAACTTTTTTCTTCATTTTCACTAGTAGTTTGTCTGTTTCTTCCTGAATCACCGAGTATAAAGCTGACAGCATTAAATGTCTGCTGTAGTGGCGGCCATCTTGAATTTGTATCCCATAAGAACAATGCTAAATTTCAAACCATTTATTTCGTTTATTTTTTATCATAAAATTGTTTGCAAGGTCTCGTTTTAAACACAGTCACAATACGCATGCGTTTTGCATTTCACATTAGTTTACATGTTTTTCATTTGTCACGTAATTGACATTTTTGAAGTACCAGTTTGAACTTTTTTTTTTACACAATAAAAAATGTATAGTTAAAAATAAAACGCAAGCCTGATCCTCAATTTTATACAGAATATTCAGTTTTTTTTAGCACTCAATTACAAAAGATGGATTTATCAAGTGGTTTGAAATGACGCAATGCCAAATCGCTTAGCTGCAAAAAATTGCACTGTTTAGATACGGCTATAGAGAGAAGTACTGGTGTTTCCGGTTGCTTTCTCGTTTACTGGAGCAGACCCTTAAGTCTTAATCTAAACGCACAAACTTAAAACTAACTAACAACTTTAATAAAAGAAATAAAAATAAACTATAAACAAAAAAGCAGGTATAAACAAAGTGTTTTACATAAAATACGAAACGGATTCCCTTAAAACATTCTAAAAAAACCTTAACGCAAATTTTATTAAATTAAACAAAAAAATGTACATATAAGATTTTTCGGAATTCTCTTAGGTGTTGAATAAGAAAAATGTGTAAATGTGAACACTGGAAGGTTTTTAATTACCTAAGATAACATGTGTTTTAAATTTCATGCTGGGGGAACTTTTGGTATGGAATGGTTATTTTGATCTGTCGGAGAGTGAATGACCAATGAAGTCAAATTATAGATAGTTTGTGTAACAGAAATATTGAAACTGATTAATTTCTCAGCTTTGAAATATTTTTTTTCACTGACCTAGCTTATATTTTTAGCGAATTTCCATAGGAAAAATGAGCTGTTGCAATGACTCTTATAGTGAGACCTAAGGTCGGGAGTAATAAATGAGCACCGATCATGGTATCCAGAACACGTTTTAGTGTGTCATTAAAAACGATATGTACATATGTGTTCGCACTCTAACGGCCGTATTTTTCGTCCAATATAGTCCAAATTTGGTACACACATTGGTTTTTTAAATCGCTCGGAATGGTTCGTTACCCAAAGAAATCCAACAACTTGAAGTGTGTTTTTTTACCGCAAGTAACACTTTTTTTTAGACTTTTCGTACTATAATGAAACTTTTTGGGGTTTTCTGCACATTTTTTTACTTCACCATCTTATAACCTCCAAACGATCTGGTTCCACCAAAATCGGTCAAAACGTAAAATACTTTAAAAGTACCCGGTTCAAATCCACGTGGTCATCTGATCCAAGGACAAAGCGAGCTAATCTAGTAAACCGTGGCGGGATGCTAGGGTGCAAACAATTTCTAGTAATACATTTCGTACTACGTGCCTTCGTGAGTAGATCAATTTGCCAAATAGTCTGTTGAAACCCAAAGCTTTACTTTGGAAATTATCTTAACTCACGTCAGCGGTTCAGCTGCGTGATCGAATTATTTTTAAAAACATATATATTTTAACGCAGTTTATTTATGAGTTTTTGTATCTCTATATTTTGTACATAGACTGTAAAGCGATATTAGAAAACTGAACTAAAACATGATTTTATCTGAATTACTTGAATACAGGAAACAGGGACGGATCCAAGGGGATGGTCCCCCCCAGACTCCAAAACTTGAAAAAATACGATCATCCTGCCACTGCTTACTGCAGTAAAAAAAAAAACAGGTTCCAAGTAATGCAACTTCCAGCCTAGATTATTGAGACTCAGATATTTTTTCTACAACGTGTTCTTGTCACACTCCCTGCAAGTGTGGTCAGTGCTGAACGATCTTTCTCGACTTTGAGGCGTGGATAAGTTCACGGATGAGAGGTTCACTGGTCTACGCTGCTGAATATACATTGTATCAGATGTATACCAAGTGATTGATCGATATTAACAAATAAAATAAACGGTACAAGGAACTGGTACATACTTTCTCACAAACATATTTAAATTATTAAACAGATTTACTGTGACTTGTAGGGTGGGGTAGGAGAGGTGATATTAAAGTAGGAGATTAACTAATAAATATTGTTATTATTAGCTGGAGAGAAAATTATTCGATAGATTTCGAACAAATTTGCACAAAACACGTCTATTAGGCCTGTATAGATGCACGAAAAAAGGTTTCGAAATTTTTTGAAAAACAACCCCCTTTTTGGCCAAAAAACCCCCAAAAATCAGTTATTATTATAATTAGCTAAACAAGAATTTTAGAAAGATACGGTTTTCTGCATATGGTAGGGTACATTAAGGGCCACAAATAAGCCAAATTTGATCAAAATCGTTAAAGCAATTTTTTATAAAAAAATTATAACTTATTTTTTGGGGTTTTTTTGGCCAAAAAGGGGGTTGTTTTTCAACATTTTTCTAACCCGTTTTTCGTGCATCTATATAGGCCTAATTGACATGTTTGGTGCAAATTTGTTCGAAATCGATCGAATAGTTTTCGCTCTAGCTTTGTACACATACAGACTTACAGACAGACATTTTGTAAAAACCACTTTTTTGGGGCTCAAGGGGTCCAAAAACGGATATTTCCACAAAAATCTCAACATCGATTTTTTTTGGGATCACTATATACTTTCTCTATACTATAGTATAGTGAAAAAGTAAAAAAGCGGTTATATTTTGTTTTATAAAAAATCAAGTATTTTATGTAATAGTTTTTAGTCAAGGTTCGATTTGAAAGAACTGCTTTTTAATTTGAATGGTTGAACATTTTGTTTAATGGTTGTAACACAAACTAAACATGTTAAAAATATGTCATATTATTATATAACCTAGTTTGCTGTTCGTAAAAGATAATTAAACGGATTTTCGTTATAACAACCTTTAACTATGGCAATACTGTAGTTTATAACTCTTGAAACCATGTAAAATGGCCAGTTTGAAAGGTTGTAATTTTCAAAAATTTCCCGCACCTCCCTTTCCTCTGGGGGTACCCTCAGACCACCAAAATTCCGCCCCACCCCTAAAATGTGTCCTTGGATCCGTGCCTGACAGGAAATATTATTGACTTGTTTGGTTTTCTACCAATTATACATTTCAGTTTTCTGCAATATTTACTACTGGAAACATATGACTACAATTAAAAATAACACCACCAAGTATTACAAAGCAATGTTCTAGTAGGTCTCGAACGTCTTACGAAGTAATAGCATTCCAGCCTCCAACTCAAGGTTAGTCCATAAGAGCAATGCTACAAAATAAGTCATTTTCCCCCGATAATTATTGGAATTAATTTAAAAACTTGATTTCATTTTGAAGTATTGTCATATGCGGATGTTGATTGCTGAATACATTTTCATAAACCGTTTTTATTGTTTTCATAAACGTATGATATAAATAGTAAACTTTATTAATTTTAACTCAGTTGCAAAAAGAGGTATCGCAAAAAAATTTTAGCAATCAAAACCCACAATCTATTTTACTTATAGAAAAGAAATACAGCTCTCGTTTTTTGACGAAATAACACAAAAATATGCTTAAAAGTGAAGGTATTTAGGTTATTTTAACATTGAAATTGGCTGTCAACTTCGCCATTTTGATTTTAGGGACTGCCTTATTAAGACGATGCATTATTGCTTGCATCTGTTTAGTTAAACTCTGACGGCGTTCTGAGGGCAATATGGATACATACCTGTAGCAGAGGGTTGCATCCCTAAACCGTCACGGCGCAAACTGTATGTGACAGGAGAAAGAAAAGTGACAACATCCAATATAATATATACTAATATTATAAAGAGGTATAATTTGTATGTTTTTTTAATGTAGGGGGTAATCTCTGGAACTACTGAACCGCTTGCAAAAATAGTTTTACTAATAAAAAGCGTCACTATCCCTGAGCAACATAGGCTATATTTATTTTGATAAAACATTTTTATTTCAATATTATTTGTAAATTTAGTTGGACAAAACTTTTAGGTTAGTCATAGACTGATGAATTACCATAGCAACCAATTGAACAAAATAACAGATAAAACAGCTGTTCGCTCTAATATTTCCGTTAACATCTGATTTCACACTTTGAAGCAACTATTTGTATTTCTAACTTTTGGGTTAGGTTTTTATTAAAGTGTAGACCTGAGCCTTGCTGGTTCTTTTAACCTTTATTATAACTGCTGTTATAAAATATACGAAATAATTTGATTTGAACATTTAACATTATTTACTATCTTAGCTTTGGGTTATTATTAATCCTATACCTTTATTATAAAAAAAAACATAACATGATTATGTGCATAGAAGGTTCCAACTGGGTTGGCGTGTAGAGCACGCAAGGGTTTCCCCTAGTAGTTTATGTAAGTAAAACTATTTATTTACAACAATCACATTTGTATATTCCCGAAATCAACTTGTGTGTACTAGACGAGACAGCACAGCTGGATACAATTCGCGTCCTACGAATAAAACCCCTACTCCCTAGGGGTAACAAACTGTAAACTAACCAATGCCAAATACATTTTTTATTGATTTTATATTTTTACTTTCTCACTATACTATAGTACAGAGAAAGTATAGTGATCTAAAAAAAAACCATGTTGAGATTTTTTTGGAAATATCCATTTTGGGACCCCATGAGTCCAAAAAAGTGGTTTTTACAAAATATCTGTCTGTATGTATGTATAAAAGGCTAGAGAGAAAACTATTCGATCGATTTCGAACAAAGTTGCACCAAACATGTCAATTAGACCTGTATAGATGCACGAAATAAGATTTAGAAAATTTTTGGAAAACAACCCCTTTTGGCCAAAAAATCTGTTATTATTATTTTTTAAATGGCTCTTACGATTTTGATAAAATTTTTCTTTATTTGTAGCTCTTAATGTACCCTACCATATGCAAAAAAACCGCATCTTTTAAAAAATTCTCGTTTAGCTAATAATAATAATAATAACTGATTTTTGGGGGTTTTTTGGCCATAAAGAGGGTTTTTTTCAAAAATGTTCAAAACCTTTTTTCGTGCATCTATATTGGCCTAATTGATGTGTTTGGTGCAAATTTGTTCGAAATCGATTGACTAGTTTTCTCTTTAGCTAATAATAATAATATTTATTACTTACTCTCCTACTTTTATGTACTAACCCTTTTCCTATTTTAATACAATTATAAAGTCACAGTTTGGGTTACATACGGGGGTTGGCGTGCGAAGCACGCAATGCATTTCGTATTTAAAATACTACCAATACGGAGGTTGGTGTGCGAAGCGCGCAATGCATTGTTTATTGAAAATAAACAATACGGGGGTTGGCGTGCAATGCACTGTGCGTCGGCCACTTCTGACAGTGATCAGTGTCAAGCTCACATGTGCCACTTTCTGGTAATGCTGGTTGGAATGTTTTACGATCGAACACAACATTTCATCGCAATAGTTTAATCCGTCCTTGTGTGACAAACAGATCCTATGCGTTTTCCTTTTACGGTTTGAAACACTAACCTCAAGGTAATGAGACTTATTATTTCAAAGATTACGGCTCTGCTGTACCTCCGCAAGAAGTGTTACAGTTGTCGTCACTAATGGGTAAATTTAAGAATACAATTCCACTTTATTCTATATATAATGGATGAGGAAGCGTTACATCTCCATCATTCATGTACAGATTCAATGTAACACCGTCGGACAAATGTCACTCTAAATGACATGACTTCAGGCTTGATTAACTTAGAGGGTGGGAAGGGTCACTAGGGGGTTACTGACTACTCAGCAGTTTTACCCCTGAATGTCTATGCCTCTATGTATCATGAGGAATCGATAACTGTCTAAGAATAATTGTACAGAATTATTTGTGTTAGATTTAACTGTATAGGTGCGGTCTGCCTATATTTATAAAGAAAAAAAGTCCGAGGGTATGTACGATACAGCTAGTAAATCCCCGTGAAAAATCACATTCGGATTAATTAGATACACGTTAGAAATACATCATTTAAAAAAATAGTATTTAAAAACAACAGACTTTATTAGGACTACCTAACTATGTATGCTGACGGGAATTTTTAACACGTACAATTATAAGGATTATAAAACTTTAGGTCTACTTGTTAAAATTGTGTATTTATTTACCCTACGTTATTAAATATTTAAAGACAGATACAAATATTATCTTTTAATTACTTTTTAGTTCATATTGATAGATCAAATGATTTAGAAGTTATTAATAGTAAAGGCTCTGCCCCTGGACGCTTCGCTCGCAGTTGACAATTTCACTAAAGAATCTCGTTAATCTTCGGCTCGTTTGTATATAGGTTTATAAAATTAAGAAACCAGGCTTAAATATATTAACAGTAATTACAAGATTAATTATAACCACAAATACATGCTTTAGAAACGTGAGAGGCTTTCATTACGATTTCAGTACTAGTTCTACTATCTTATGTCAACTAAAGTTTTGAAACCAGGCCTAAATATAGTAAACATTATTGCTGGATTTCAGGATTTTAATTATTATTATTATTAAACCAATTATTATTATTAAACAATTAAATTATTGCAGGATTTTAACCTCAATACTATGTTTCAGAAAATAGCCAGGCCTATATTACAAAATTGACTATTCAAATTTATCTATCTTTACTAAGTTTACCTTTTTTTTTGACAAAATAAATTATTAAATCAGCCTCAATTTATTCTAACAGCTGATAAAACATTATAAATTGGCTTGTTTATAAACAGCTGTTTTGATCGCTTTATTTACTATTTCGTTGTTATTTCGTAACCAACATGGCAACCCATAAGACCCTGTGTTAAAATTTGTCAACTTTTAAATTATATTTTCTCAAAAAATTGCGTTGAATTCGTTTAGAGCCGTTTTCGAGATCCGCGACAGATACAAAGATAGATACAAAAATAGATACAAGAATTGCTCATTTAAAGTAATAGGATTATAGTGAAGAAATTAATAATCGAATATTGTTTTAACAATCTTATTAATCGAAAATGTTTCACGAAGATGTACGATTGTTTCCGAAGTTAAACGAATAGGTGATCAGGGCGGCTCAGTTGGTAGAGCGTTACGACGGAGTCTTAAACGTCCCGGGTTCAAATCCCGGTCTTGGTCCGTGTTTTTTCACTTGTAATTTAATTAAATATCCCTTGCAGAGTAAGTGTGTAACCGGAAAAAAAAGAAGAAAAAAATAGATTCAATGCGTTTTATTTGGGCCCGCTCCATCATATGTTAGTAAAATAAGTTCTGAAACAACAAAGCATCAATTAACTTTCGTGGCTGTGTATTGTTGGCATAACCTCAATTGTTTTTAAAATATGAACGTCCATGTTTGAATAAAGTTTGTTCCATAGTAAAATGCAAATTATATGGGAAGAAAGAATCTTAGTCGCCCTCACTGCGCTAGTGCGATAACACTCCCTTTCGCGGCGAAAAAGATATGCTTTTCTTATTTAAGAACAAAATAACTATAAAAATTCGAAAACTATTAGGTGAAACTTAACGAAACTTTGCAGTTGTGTATTTGTCGCTATAAGGAATAGATTTGCTGTATTTTACTTGTTTTTGGCGTGATCACTAGGAAGTCTTCAAGTTTTTAAATGTAAGCCTAGATCGACAACAATGCAAACCCGACCTCAAAAGGATTATCTAGTCAAAGATTGTATTCTACAAATAATTTTGATACGGGATTTATACTCTGGAAACGTCGTGCATTATTTCCTTTACCGCCGCATATTAGCCGGCTCAAGCATCGTACCAATCATCAGAATACGACCCTTATCGAACTGCCTCCACTCGCCTCCATTATATAAAGTATAATTCACGGCCCAGGTATTGTCGGTCGAGAAACAGAATGGTAAAGTTGAAGAATTTCATTAAGGAAGTTGGCGTGGAGCACCTGGGGTAGTATTGTACGTGACAGAGGGGAGGGGTTGTATTGTTGACGGGGGATCGATTGGACCAAGCGATGCGTGACACCTTTACACCCCCAACCCCTTTCTTACCCCCCCCCCCACTATCCTTATTCTCATTACACGCCACACATCTTCGTCTTGAATGGGGGCTTCTTGTAACAAGCAACTAAGACAAGCGAGCAACGACGATTGTCTTTTTTTTCAATTCGGATATTCGGAAACAAGTTTCTCAAAAAACAGGATACAAAACATATGATTTGAACTGGTGATTAAAATTACGGGAAAACTGTGCACTCTGTCTGGCTGAACTCTGTCTCTATTGGAAGTATTTTCAATACACAGTGCATCGCGTACTTCGCACGCCAATCCCCATATTTAGAGTATTTTCGATAAACAATGCATTGCGTGCTTCGCACGCCAAACCCCGTATGTAACCCCGACTGTGACTTCATAATTATATTAAAGTATGAGTGGGGGTAGCACATCAAAGTAGGAGAGTAACTAATAAGTATTATTTTTATTAGCTAAAGAGAAAAATATTCGATCGTATGGTAGGGTACATCAAGGGCTACAAATAAGCCAAATTTTATCAATATCGTTAGAGCCGTTTATAAAAAAATAATAACTGATTTTTTGGGGGATGTTTGGCCAAAAAGAGGGTTGTTTTTCGAAATTTTTCTAAACCTTTTTTCGCGCATCTATACAGGCCTAATTGACATGTTTAGCGCACATTTGTTCGAAATCGATTGAATAGTTTTCTCTCTAGCGCTGTATACATACATACATACAGACAGACATTTTGTAAAAACCACTTTTTTGGACTCAGGGGTCCCAAAACGAATATTTCCACAAAAATCTCAACATCCATTTTTTTTGCAATGACAATACTTTTTCTACACTATAGTATAACGGGAAAGTAAAATGAATGAAAACGGTTTACAGTATACAAACATCTGTTGTTACATATTATAAGTAAGACAGCTGGCTTGGATCAAAAAATCAACACAATTTTTGGTTGTACTGAACCAACACACATGTCTTGAAAATATTTACATGTATTACCAAATCAACCATTTTGGCAAATTGAGAATCAGGTAATTATACTTCACTATATTATAATGAGAAAGTAAAAAGCCTGGGCTGGGAATAAATATGCTTGCTTTTTGCTTGAGACTGAAAATGTTGATCCACTCGAACGGCAGCTGTTCTGAAACGTTTACTTTTTCAATCATTGCTCAGCATCCATTCTAAAAATCACGATGACACATAACCCCAGTTGCCCTGAATTCAATGGTTAAGAAAATGATATATCAGAACAATTAACTGAAATAGGGTATGAAGTTATTGCTTTAAACAGTAAAAAACAGTATTTTTTACAGATATTTCAGGTCTACCTTAATTTCAATAATTCTTGTCTTCCGAAGCTCACTAATATCAAAAGCAGTTATACCAACATCACATATTTCATCAACTCCTATAAAAGTTAATGTATTTACGTGAGTAACAATGTTATATTAACAGCTGATTTCACCCATCATCTGTAATACTTAAACAAAACCTAGCGTAGATTATACTTTGGGGTTATGTTTACAAATTGAGTCAATAATATAATGTCTTGCGAAGTGATTTTTTAAAATATGACTTATAGAACTAATATAGGCTATAAAACGTTTGCTTTGAGGTTATACAATGAATATAAACACAACCTTTTATCATCAATATATTCATGTATATAAATTCAAAGAAGAGATATCCATTCGTGAAATTTCGAACATCTTCTTATAACATATAACAATATTCGATTATGGATTTCTTAATTATAATATAATTTGATATATATTAATATATTCGTGTAATTTCGAACATCTTCTTATAACATATAAAAATATTCGATTATGGATTTCTTAATTATAATATAATTTGATATATATTAATAATATGAAAAAAAAAACAGTTACAAAGTAATATTTTTATATATAATAATGTATATAAATACAAAATTTTAACAAATAGGCACACAGTTGTATAAAATCATACCTAAATAATCTTAAACAAAGAAGACGATGCCAAAACAGGCAGAAAGTAAGAAACACTAATAAGGATCTGAAAATGACGGTATACCGTTGGAACAGGTAATCCTACACAGGAAAAATTTGGATTGTTGATGGATGATATATAAGGTAATTAACCTATTATTAATATAAAAATTAATTATCGTTATAATTGTTGTACACATTTATTTACCGAGTTAAAAATCCCATCATCGTAGTTAGGTAGGCCTACATAAAGTCTGTTGCTTTTATTAGATGTATGTCCGATGTTTATCTAATTAACTTGCCTGTGATTTTTCACGAGGGCTTTAAAATAATCAGTAACTTAAATAATACAGACCGTAGGACAGATAAGCTAAACATACAAATTTCACTGAACCCAGACGCACTCCCCTTGGCGGCTAAATTAAGAACTAGGTTAACAATGGATTCCGAGATAGGCTTGCATTGTTTGAAGATAAATTAATTGGCAAGTGAAATCGTCCGTATTGTAGTGGGCGTCTCCCACTATCCCCCACCCACACGACCGAGCATGTGGTGTGAGCTGGAACTGTAAATCTGTGGGAGAAAGTACGAACACAGAATGACTGTCTTTTATATTTTAACTGTATGAAGTATTATAATGTACTCGTTGAAAATGAAAGATTTATGTTTGAAATTCGTACGAATCTATAACAGGTTTGCGAGATCCGACTCAATGACTAGCTCATTGCAAATTCAGTGGAACTTCGATGTATTCAGATTTGAATCGTTACAGGTAGGTAAAAGGTAACCCAATTAATATTTGTGAACACAAAAAGAACACGCGTTTTAAGAACAAATTTTGTCAGAAACTTATTAGATTATTAGAGGGGAGAAACTATTTAACATATTACCAATTAAAATGAGAAATAATTTCACGCAAAATTCAAAATCCGTGAATTATGGTTGTATTCAGTGCAAAGTATTGAACTAGTTTTGAGGTGAGACATTTAGAGTGGACCCGTTGATGTTGTTGAAACATGTGTGTGTGTAGATGAGGTCTTGTGTATGTAAGTGTGAATTTGTGTTCTTTATCCAGTCGTGGAGTTAGTTATATTATTAAGGCATCAATTGCACTTGTTTATATTTTTCAATGGTAACGGCACTGTGGCTGATCTCTTTCTTTTTCCATAAATTTTTTGTTTTAAAAATGATGAAGGTAAATCCTACTCGATCACATGTGTCTAAGAATTACATACTTCACACGATAGCATGCATTTGAATGTAAAGAAAATCTTTGTTTTGTTCTAATTCCAACATCAAGTGTAAGTGTTATTTCAAATTTTTATTTTTATCTATTATCAGTTGTAAAAATTATCTATTATCAGTTATTATTATCAGTTATTATTATCAGTTATCTATTATCAGTATCTTGATTGTGAAGAACTAAATATTATTATTGCTATACCAACTTTAAAGTTAAAATCTCCAACCGTTTTATAGTTAATGTGTGCATTCTGGACTTCAATTTCAATCTGTTGATGCCAATATAATAAAGGGAACTAACGTTCAAAAGTACACCGCCATGTTTAGGAATATAACACGTTTAGTGAAACATCGTGGAACGGGTCTTTACGTTTACAGGTGCGTGAAATCAAAAGGGGTTTGAATCGATCCGCTGGGGGTTGGGGGTGTGATCAGTCGCAATAGAAAGTGACACTTTGGTATTTCCCTAAACACAGAGATTCACACGTTCGCGTATCGGCGTCTAGGGACGATTGGGAATATTTGTTTTATCTGCAGGGTGAACGCAGGACACGAGTTTAGTACAATTTGAAGGCGTAGTACAAGGACGAAACAGTCTTACCAACCTAGCAAATTGTAAAGGTACACTGACGGATAAGTTAATTAAAACTGACTTTTCGTAATCAAATATTGTAAATTTTCAATAAAAGATACCTGTTAACACCGCCTCGGACTTTGGCTTTGAAGACGGGTTCGCTTCGCTCGCACGTCATGGTATATTGGCGAAAATAAGAGATCGGAAAAGGGAATATTTGCTGATATCACCGTAAAACCTTTTCTATAACCTGTTAACACCGCCTCGGACTTTGGCTTTGAAGACGGGTTCGCTTCGCTCGCACGTCACGGTATATTGGCGAAAATAAGAGATTGGAAAAGGGAATATTTTCTGATATCACCGTAAAACCTTTTCTACAACCTGTTAACACCGCCTCGGACTTTGGCTTTGAAGACTGGTTGGCTTCGCTCGCACGTCATGGTATATTGGCGAAAATAAGAGATTGGACCTTAATATTTGCTGATATCACCGTAAAACCTTTTCTATAACCTGTTAACACCGCCTCGGACTTTGGCTTTGAAGACTGGTTCGCCTCGCTCGCACGTCATGGTATATTGGCGAAAATAAGAGATTGGAAAAGGGAATATTTTCTGATATCACAGTAAAACCTTTTCTATAACCTGTTAACACCGCCTCGGACTTTGGCTTTGAAGACGGGTTCGCTTCGCTCGCACGTCATAGTATATTGGCGAAAATAAGAGATTGGAAAAGGGAATATTTGCTGATATCACCGTAAAAACTTTTCTACAACAAGTTTGAGTTTTTTTTAACTTCCCGCTAAGAAAATTGAAAATTTTCTAAAATCGGAAAGTTATTGGTTTCACCCCGTTTTTCGAAAATCGAGTATTCATCAGATCTCGACGTTTTGAGGTCCTAGGAATCTTCCCTGACCACTCCCGAGAGGGTGTCACCCTGTCTGTATGTATGTGTGTGTGTGTGTGTGTGTGTATGTAAGTATGTGACCCGCTTATAACTTTTGAACGGCTTAACCGATTGGATCCTACCAAACAGCGTTCTAAAGAGTTCCATCAAACTTAGATTTCCTGAAAATTTCAACTAATTCGGACCGGTAGGTTCTGAGAAATTTCGAAAAAACTAAGAAACAAAATTTTTCAAATCAGGTTTTTTTGGAATAACTTTTAAACGGCTTTACCGATCAATTCCAAAATCTAATCTGCTTTTAACCTTGAAAAGCGACGTCGATCGCTACCAGTCCGGTCAAAATCGGTTAATTCGTTCGTGAGATATCGTGAACGAAAGAAAATAAAAAAAAGTGTTTTTTCTCAATTTCTCCGAAACTTTTCATCTGAAAAATGTTTGTTGTTGATTCTTTCAATCGACTTAAAAAACTGCATCGATTGCCGCAAATCGCATAAAAATCGGTTGATTCATTCAAAAGTTATGGCAGTTCAAAATTTCCAAAAATAGTGTTTGTTGTAATTAAACTTAGCGGGAAGTTACATGGATGGCATTTAGGGTCAACCGTTTTCCAATTTTTTTTTTAATATGTTACGGGTTAGAAATGAACACTTTTACATTTGTTTTTTGGTAAAAAAATTTTTAGTTACCTCCACTAACAATTCATCATGTGTATTAAATTTCATAGTCGAGAACTTTTGGTTTAGGCTGGGTATTTTGATATGTAGGCTAAGTGTGTGTACAAAGCCTGGAAATAGTTGGATTTATCGACTTCTAAAAAAGACAAAAAAAAGATCTGATCTCTAATATTAAAGGAAACTCTATTTTTTATTACTCTTGTGGTTTTAATATTGTTATAACATTAGCCATTTTTACAATAAGACGGCTAGCAATTAAATTTTAAATATATACGCTTAAACTACTTATCATTTTGCTGTAAACTGGCTAAATTATATTTATAGATTTTTACAAAAAATATTTTTTAATTGACTTAATACTTTAGTTTTGGTGTTAAGACTGCATAGCAATATTTACAAATCGGAACTAAAAACACGATTTTAATTGAATTACTTGAAATAGAGAAAATCGCAGTATGTTTTATATGGATTATTCATCAGAGTTTTGGCAAAATTTACTTTTTTTAAGAAAGAAAAATCATTATTTCTTATAGAGACTATACAATAACAATAGTCAATATTTATATAACAAAATTACTAAACGTACAAAACTAAAAAAAATAAAACAACAATCTCCATGAAACATTTAGGAAGCCATATAATCTCAGCCTGTTTCGATTTCTCCAACAAAAGAAGAACTAGTCTATACTAATATTATAAAGAGGTAAAGTTTGTTGTTTGTTTGTTTGTTTGTATGTATGTAGGGGGTAATCTCTGGAACTACTGAACCGATTGAAAAAATAGTTTTACTAATAAAAAGCTACACTATCCCTGAGTAACATAGGCTTTACAGTAATTCATTTCGATAAACACATTTTTTTATTTCAATATTTGTAAATTCAGTCTGAAAAAATTCTTAGGTTAGGCCTAGACTGATAAATCAACACATGTATTTACATTTATTACCATAGCAACAAATTGAATAAAATAAGAGATAACAGCTGATTGCTCGAATATTTCCATTAACAGCTAATTTCAAACTTTGTATTTCTAACTTTTAGGTTAGGTTTTTATTAAAGTGTAGACCTGAGCATTAATGGTTTCTTTAACCTTTATTATAACTGCTGTTATAAAATATAAGAAATAATTTGATTTAATATTCAACATTATTTACAAAAGAAAACATAACATGATTATGTGTATAGAAGGTTCCAACGAGGTTGGCGTGCGGAGCCAATAAAGTGCAAACATGACTACACTAGAAAAAAATAGAGTGGCATTACATAAAATAAAAACTGTAAAATCCATTAAATTAAATATGAACTAAAACAAAAATATATACTACAATTCAAACAATTTCGCGAATTATTCGAGCTCATTGATATTTACAAAATACAGTAGCCTACTCCTAACTAAAAACCAACACTACCAGCAAGACTCAGAGAATGACAAAACATTTACTAACATCAAACAAGAACTTTAAAAGCACACTACACATAATCTAGAGAAAATGAACATGTTTTCAGTTGCAGATCGTATTAAAAATGTTTGGTGCAGAATGCAGAAAGACTCTCACAAAAGCTACTTTGAAAGGACGAGGCAAATAACTATTATATTTAAACCGTAGACTTTGTCGGTATAAATTATCACCGGATAAGTTCTGTCCACTTCTAAGATAAAATAATTGTTATACTTTAAAAATACATAGTTGTCTTAAGGGTCGGCTCTAGTAAAACAGAAAGCAACCTGCGACTCCAGCGTAGCGGCTTTAGGTTACGCGGACATTGCTCATCCTAAATCCATTTAAAACCCGAAATTGTTTAAATAGCGTTTTCAAAAAAATACCAAACTCTTGGGGACAAAATTCTTCATCCGAATGGCTTGATAATTTTTCGCTATAATTAATAGTTACATCGTAAAAAAATATTTAAAGTCACCCTATAGCGGCGGTAGGTTACACGGACATTGCTCAGCCTAAATCCATTTAAAACCCGCAATTGTTCAAATAGCGGTTTCAAAAAAATACAAAACTCTTGGGGACGAAATTCTTCATGCAAATGGCTTGTTACTTTTTCGCTATAACTAATAGTGACAACATAAAAAATTATTAAAAATTAATTTTTTAAATTGTTAATAAATATTAAACAAAACGTTTTTCTTAATTTTGGAAAAGCCATTTGCATGCGTATTGGCCATAGCTTTAGAATGACATATCGTTCATAATTATCCGATCAAAAATAAAGGAAAAATATGGATTTTAATTTAACATTGGTCTTATGGAGTGTCAACCAACATGGCCGACAGCTAGAGCCGACCCTTAAAGGAAGAAGTTTTAACTGCCTAAACAGTGGTATAGAATGTACATTTCTATTCAGTTGTATGAGATCTGTGAGATGCCATTCTATGAGATGTTTATGTTGTATCACTATTGGCCTTATATTTTCAAAGTAAATGCCACCCCAACATTCAATACCGTACTGAATTCTGGATTGCACTGAGGCATGGCAAATTGTTTTTGTCATCCATAAAGGACAAACTTTTTTCAACAGATAGAAACTACGAAGATTGGAAAATAACTCATTTTTCAATTTATCAACATGCATTTTCCAGTTTAACCTTTGATCAATAAACAAACCTAAATACATTTATCTATTCAACATTCTTAATAGTTTCACGATCACAATCATTCAAACGTTTATTTATTAAACGACATCCCTTGCTATGATACCTCTCAGATTTATTAAAAGTTTCCTTTCCCAGTAGGTTAAAACGTATATTATAAACATACATCCAACCTTGTGTGTAACTATACCAAAATTGATTGGATGAGCGATATTTTATTGTTTATTTTTCCTCCTCCATTTAGTAAAACCTCTAAGGCTCCTTTTACACTTACCGTCCTTTCAAATTATTTTAGTTAAACAAAGAAGAAAATGGGACCTTTCACACTCACCGGCAACGTTATTTTTCCGGCGTTGAACAGGCGTCGAGCCGGCTACTGCCACTGGATTGTACGGTGTTGGCTATCAACCGACCGGCGAGTTCCTCGGTAGTGGCTCACGTGTTTAAAACTTACACATTCACATTGGCCGGTATTTAGTCGGTCGGCAACTTTCGTCGGTATCAACCATTAATTCTTTGTTTTTATTTTCACTTCGCATCATAGCAGGACTCGAGATCAACAGAGCACCTTCATCGGAGCTTCACGAGTCTTCAGCCAGTGACGGACGGGCCTTGGCGCTCCGATGATGGTTGGTCTACACATCCAACAATGACTAACGGACGGACACTTCTTCGACGAAGGCCACTGAAATTTAGGTCTGGGTCCTGATGGTCCGATGTCGGCAGCGATTTTATCCAGAACTAACTATCCATGTTTCTATATGTTTCAGCTAACGACTTCTTCACTCATCTGAACTCGAGGTCGATTACCTTCATCGGAGCTCCAGGGTTCCTCGGCCAGTGAAGTTTAGGACCGGGTCTTATGTTTTGTTGTTCGCCGGTCTCCGGGTAGCGAATTTCTTCACTTGCATGCCTCTAACGCACTCTTCTGTTTCAGCGAAGTACTAGACTTCATCTAGTGGCCATTAGGGAGTTCCCTAGATGCTGCTTGGTCGGGGAGAGGGAGGATGTTTTAGCGAGCATTCTCCTTTTGGAACGAACCCCACCATAGTATCTCTCAGAAGAGAGGTCTGCATACATGCATTTCATCCTACCGAAAAAAATAGTTTTAAGTAACTATTGCTTTTACCAGTGTTAGGTAAGTTTTTGAGTATTTTGTACCATTTTGTCAAGTTACTTTTAATAGTTTTAAGTATTTAAAAAAAAAGTATATTGTAGGTCACTATGACAGAGGTCGACATTGACGTTTTGATTTCTCTGGTGCGAGCTAGACCTGTGCTATCGGATAAGCACCTAGATGTTTTTAAAGACAGAAATGAAACAAAAAAACTTGATGACAAAGAAATAAATATTTTTGTTTTTGTAACCAATAGTACAATTTATTCCCTCATCAATTCCATTGTAAAGTTATGGCTGTCTCCTACGCATTGTATGAAAATGTATGTATTTAAAGTAGCACACAACCAGTAAAAATTCTATACCTTTAGAACAAATGAAGGGCTGAGAAGCCACCTAATGGAAATTTCTACAAGTGAAATTTTCTGAATAATGGAATTAAGTGCAGAAACTGGCTCTTC
The DNA here is from genome assembly GCA_018207615.1 of Philaenus spumarius. NCBI lineage: Eukaryota > Metazoa > Arthropoda > Insecta > Hemiptera > Aphrophoridae > Philaenus > Philaenus spumarius. Next base: position 291,060 of record JAGFPH010000301.1, on the reverse strand, counting down.
AACACTTTAAAATATTTGTCGCACAGGAATATAACTGTAAGTCTATCGTGTGCTGGGATCAAGTGGCGAAAAAAAACTACTTCGTAGAAGAGTTTAGAAGCCAAGGGATACATGTGATGCAAGTCGCTTTACTTTACATAGGCAATTTACTTGTAACCAATGTTTTATTACATAACTTCTAATTCCTGTTAACACGTTCACTGCTATGGAAATTTCGTTTTTCCTTTGTTAGGAGCTGACCTTTTATTTTTTTACAATTAAAGAATAAATGAGTAGAAATTAATTTATTTTTTATTTTTGAACCTTTCTACGCAATAATCACTAATATTTTAAAGCGGACGCACATGTGCGTCATAGCACATAGGCTTAAAATTGGCGTGCTAAGTACGCAATGCACTGTGTATTGAAAATTTTCCCAGTAAGGGGGTTGGCGTGCGAAGCACGCAATGCATTGTGCATTGAAAATACTCCCAATATGCGGGTTGGCGTGCGAAGCACGCAATACACTGTGTATTGAAAATTCCCCCAATACGGGGGTTGGCGTGCGAATCACGCAATGCATTGTGCATTGAAAATACTCCTAATATGCGGGTTGGCGTGCGAAGCACGCAATGCACTGTGTATTGAAAATACTCCCAATATGCGGGTTGGCGTGCGAAGCACGCAATGCACTGTGTATTGAAAATTCCCCCAATACGGGGGTTGGCGTGCGAAGCACGCAATGCATTGTGCATTGAAAATACTCCCAATATGCGGGTTGGCGTGCGAAGCACGCAATGCACTGTGTATTGAAAATACTCCCAATACGGGGGTTGGCGTGCAATGCACTGTCCGTCGGCCGCTTCTCAGTGTTCAGTATCAAGCGCATATGTGTGTCCTTAGCAGTGAACGTGTTAACAGCCCAGGGGTACAAGTGACAACTTTTATCAAATATTGGCTGATAACAAAGAACAAGAGGATGAAAATCGAATTAGTCTTTGTTATTTATGTTAGTCTAGAACCCAGCAATTACAAAATATACTAGTTTTAGTGAGCATGGTTTTACCTGGATTTGATTTTAACAGTTTAACTTTAAACTGGGTTTTCTCGATACTAACTTATCACTACACTTATACCCCTTGGCTTCTCAGCCCTTCAAATAGCCTTTTGTAACTCCTACAACGTTTACAATGTTAATGGTGTCTTAAAATTGTGTTTATTTGTATTATTGTTATTATTTGTTCCAAATAAATGAGTTTTTTCCAAACCGTAAAATATTAATTTAACCTTTTTTAACCATACCTATTATCTAATTAAAAATGTGTATAATAATTCATCAGTCCCCTATCGTTTGCCGACCGATGTTTCGCCGGTCAATGTGAAAGGAACAATCAACCAAGTGCGAAAGGAGCCTATAGAATTATTAAATGTTTATCCAGTTCAGTATTTAGATTTATTCTATGTAAAGCTGCATGGTAAATAATTGTAAAATAAAAACACCTCTAGGCTGTAACACAAAGATGGACAGAAATGACGAACTTTTGACGCTTAAATTGAATGAAAGATACAATTGGACAACAAACGGCAGTGTTCAATGTGTGTAACATTATTCTTATCTGGTTTTACAGCACCCGAGCAATACCAAGATCTTCAGTTCACGCAACTACAAACAAAGGCAACTGCACGCCTGGAATAAAACATCGTAAGGAGCCGGTCTTTACAGACGCGTGAAATCAAAGGAAATAACGATCGATATAGTAGGGGAGGGGGGGGGATACAGAGACACCCCGAACATGGACGTACAGTCATAACTGTAATACACTTTGTAATTGATCTTATCAAATAATACAATTCCGTACACTCCAAAACTTGTACAGAATCGTTCATTTGTTCCAACTAATTTGAACCTTCCATTAGGTGGACTTTGAATAAACCAGTACGTGTTGAAATGTCACCAGTTGACAACATTCTTTGGAAAGTAAGCAGTGCTACCAACCTTTGCATTTTATTACAGTTTAATCAACGTCATGGTATGCCGTATTTATCGTTACGAATTAACTAATACTGGTAGTAGGACCTGTTGTATTCGAGAGTCTTATAAATTTGACACGAAAAGGAACATATTTATTAAAAAAATTTATTCGCCTTTGTTCAATCGTCTGACATAGAATCGATGTAGAGCAAAAACTAGTGAAGATAAAATTTCGAAAATTTAAAGGTACGTTCTTATGGGGTCACGAACATACAGTAAGAAAGTATTTGCAAAATTTGTATTTTACCTCCCAGCCCTATAACAGATGAAACAGCTGATTCGGATCAAAAGCTTAGCAACACACGTTTGTTTACATTCCTTGCCGTCAACTCATACAAACGTACGTGAGTAACTTATAATATAACAGCTGATTTCACCCATCATCTGCTAAAACAAAACCTAGCATATATTATACCTTTGGGGTTATGTATACAACTTTAATTAACGAAGTCTTTAATACGTTATAAGATTTGCTTTGAGGTTATAAAATGAATATGAATACAACCTTTTATTATCAATATATTCATTTATATAAGTTTAAAGAAGAGATACCCATTCGTTTAACTTCGGAAACATTCGAACATCTTCGTATAACATTAAACAGATTCGATTATTAATTTCTTCATTATAATATTAATAACTTCTAAATCACTTAGATCTATCAATATGAAGTTAAAAATCAATTAAAAGTTACTATTTGTATCTTCATTTAGATATATAATAATGAATATAAGTACAAAATTTTAACAAATAGGCCTACAGTTTTATAATCTTTATAATTAATTGTACACAATTACCGAATTAAAAATCCCCGTCAGCATAGGTAGGACAAATTAACTCTGTTGTTTTTAAATAGTGTTTTTTCTTTTAATTATGTATTTCTGATGTGTATGTAATTAATCTGCCTGTGATTTTTCACGGGGGTTTACTAGTAACAAATAAATTTGTGATTGGTTTATTACTCTTCACAACCAACAACTTTTTTGGGGTGAGTTTAACAATAATTATAACTCAATTCAAACATGTGTTGTTACATATTATAAATGAAACAGCTGATTTGGGTAAAAACTAAACATAATTTTAGGTTAGGCCTATACTGAACCAAAACACGTTTATTAAAAGCATTATTTACATTAATGGGTAGAAATGTAGTTTACCTTGTCAATCGATTTCTAAGGGAATTTGATATAACATGAAAGAACACATCTAACTGATTGTAGAAACAACAAAAATTTTCCCGGGAAATAATATTTGTAGGAGTTATGAAAGAAAGAAAATTTGAAATTGTATAGGTTAAGGTTCGACTTTTCCGCGATATTTGAATTAATTATAACAAAATAAATCACTTCACATACACCAAACATGTAAGAAATAAATAAACTAAACAATATTAACCCCAAAAGTATCCACAAAGCAAGAAAATGTGAAAATAATGTAACAAACATAATTACGAAAACAAATGCATCGAACAATAGAAAGTACAGTATAACTGCGTATTTAAAATGGAAATTCATCAACGTTGCCAAATCGAACAATAGGTTATTACTGAATAAGGTGTGTATAAATCAAGGTAACTAGATAGTAAAGGTTGCCTCATGTGAAAAATACCAAAAAAAGTGGAGGTTTGAGTTTGTCTACATGACTATGAGGCAACCTTTACTATCTAGTAACCTTGATATAATTAGAATAAAACAAACTAGAGGACTAACCTAAACTGTTTAGTCACAGTATGTTGCCGATAACAGTATAATTAATTATAATATTTGTATGATTATAATATTTCGTCGTATTATCATTTTATATAATTAGAATGAAAAAAAAAACTAGAGGACTTACCTAAACTGTTTAGACATATTATTTTGCATTTTATTATATTATTTCACACGCGGTGTGGGTTGATTCGAATATTTATTATCGTCATCTTTGTTTATTACATTATATTTTATGGGTATTCAGTACAATTTATATTAAGTATGATTTTAGCCAGGGTTGTTGCAGATATATTGTGTTTACGATTAGTTCAGATATTTTAATGAAGGAGTATTTTATTTGTAAGTTATTAACAATAATTAGGGTATTAAGTTGCAGTTAATTTTATGGATGTCATTTTTATGTATTTATTTCTTCATGTCGCATTATTTTTTGTAAATTTGTAAGTTTTGAAGGCAAGTGTTTATTTTCTGTGTGTTTTAATTTCTTGTTTATGTCAATTTTAGGTAATTTCTTTGTTCTAGTTAATTTTGTTTTTTGTTTTTAAGTCTGTTATATATATATAAAACTGTTAAACTAAGAATGCCAACCCAGCAGACGGTCTATGGACCAGTGCTGAACAAGTGTTTTTTCAAATGTGAAATGTATTGATTTTTATAATTTCTTAAATAAAGCACTATTATTATATTATATACTCTCAATACGGTGGTTGGCGTGCGGAGCACGCAATGCTTTGTGTATTGCAGATACTCCCATATGCGGAATGGCGTGCGAACTATTTTGCAGCTATTCAGCACCGTCGTGAATAGACCTATTTCCCAAATTGTTGTTAGAAACCCTACAACATAGGCCCATAAACTTAATTTTGGAAATTTGCTCAACTCACGTCAGCGGTTCAGCGGATCGAATTATTGTTTAGTTATGTCTTAAAAAACAAACGTACTTACAAACTTGTCCTTATTACTATGCGGGTAGAGTTGGATAACTATTTACTGAATTCACTCTGGTGTTTAAACTCCTTACCTGAAACAAACATACAAACAACAGTTTAACAAAATTGCCATGGACGGAATAATTGAAGTACAAAACAAAACCATGCTATTCTAGATGTATTTAAACTTTAAAGTTTCTATTAGGTATAGATAGTGTAACATCCTCCATTTACCAAAGATACATCTTTTAATCAAATTACCATAAGTCAAGTAAATATTGTAGACCGAGCATTATAAGGGAGCTTAGATCAATCGATATGTGAGTAAAGACTGGACAAAGTGCAAGCCATAAACAATAACAGTCTAATAGGAGCCTCTCTGTTGTAATAGGAGAAGCTTTCTGGCAGTACATGCATATTATGATAAAGAACAGTTACTTAACTAAGAAACAAAAGGTTTAAAAATAAACGGTACCAGGAACTGGCACATACTTTCTCCCAAACATATTTAAATTACTAAACAGATTCACTATGGGGCGGGGTAGGAGAGGTGATTTTGTATTAAAGTAGGTGATTAACTAATAAACATTATTATTATTATCTAGAGAGAAAACCATTCGATCGATTTCGAACAAATTTGCACAAAATACGTCGATTAGGCCTGTATAGATGCACGAAAAAAGGTTTTGAAAAGTTTTGAAAAACAACCCTCTTTATGGAAAAAAAAACCCAAAAATCAGTTATAATTATTATTATTAGCTGAACGAGAATTTTTAGAAAGATGCTGTTTTTTGCATATGGTAGGGTACATTAAAGGCTACAAATAAGACAAATTTTATCAAAATCGTTAGAGCCGTTTTTTTTATAAAAAAAAATAATAGATTTTTGGGTTTTTTGCAAAAAAAAAGAGGGTAGATTTTCAAAATTTTTCAAAACCGTTTTTCGTGCATCTGTACAGGCCTACTTGACATGTCTGGTGCAAATTTGTTTGAAATCGATCGAATAGTTTTCGCTCTAGCTTTGTATACATACAGACATACATACAGACATAAAGACAGACATTTTATACAAACCACTTTTTTGGACTCAGGGGGTCCCAAAACGGATATTTCCACAAAAATATCAACATCGATTTTTGTTTGCGATCACTATACTTTCTCTATACTATAGTATAGTGAGAAAGTAAAAGCGTGTGGAAGAGCGTGGGAAACCTATGGTCATAGAGCAGACAATGGTTTAAATACAGGCGAAATTGACATGAATTTTAGTTGATACTTCAGTACAAGGCTGTAGTATTTACAAAATAATAGCTTCATTTCCGACACTTCGAATAAATTGACTTCCCTGCTTTTTACTTTCTCCCCCCTATACTTAGTATATGGAGAAAGTATTGTTTTCGTCCAAATTTTCGAATTTGAATTTTTAGTGGAATTATCTGTTTTGGTGCTCCCTGAACCACATAAAATTGTTTAGTGGAATTATTTGTGTTGGTGCTCCCTGAAAACCTAAAAAAGTGTTTTTTTGGTGATGTCTGTTAGGATGTGTACAGAGCTGGAGAACAAACCAACGGTCCGATTTTGATGAAATTTGGTATGCAGGTGTAGTTCTGGAATATCTCCAGGCGTTTTTTTACATTTTTCAAATTTTGGATTTTTGCGGGGTTTTAGCCCCAAAAATGGCCAAAAAACGAGAAAAATTAAAATTTCACAAAAACGGCTCTAACGATTTTGATAAAATTTGGCTGATTTGTAGCCCTTAATGTACCCTACCATATGCAAAAAACCGCATCTTTCTAAAAATTCTCGTTTGGTTAATAATAATAATAATAACTGATTTTTGGCCGAAAAGGGGGCTGTTTTTCAAAAATGTTCAAATCCTTTTTTATTGCATCTATACAGGCCTAAGTGACGTGTTTGGTGCAAATTTTTTGAAATCGATCGAATAGTTTTCTCTCTCTAGTTAATAATAATAACATTATTTATTAGTTAATCTCCTACTTTAATATTACCTCTCCTACAATTATGAAGCCACAGTTAATCTGTTTAATAATTTAAATATGTTTGTGAGAAAGTATGTGCCAGTTTCTGGTACCATTTATTTTATTAACATTGAGAATCTTAAAATTAAAATTAGTACAAATCTGACACTAATAATTATTCCTTCGGCCTCGTAAGAGGTATTTTCTGCCTCATTAATAGATTAGAAAGAACAACTCATCATCCGGGGCCGGAATAGTGTCCGTATAAAAAGCACTGAGTTCACTATTCCGCCCGCTAAATCACATGTTAGTAAAACAGCTGTTGAAACAACAATGGATCAATGAACTTCCACGTCTGTGCATTCTTGGCATAACTTCAATTGTTTTGTAAATACGAATGCCCATGTTTTAATAAAGTTTCTTAAACAGTAAAATGCAAATTATTTACTAAAACTGAAGCTGGAGGAAAAATGTTGTGTGTCTTAAGGGAAGAAAGTATCTTAGTCGCTCTGGCTGCGCTAGTGCGGTAACATTTCCTTTCGGGGCGACAAAGTGTGATACCTTCCTCCTTTAAGACAAAAGTAACATTTTAAATTATTAGAAAAATAATTCGACCACGCAGCTGAACCGCTAACGTGAGTTGGGCAAATTTCCAAAATTAAGTTTATAGGCCTATATTTAGGGTTTCGAAAAACAATTTGGGAAATAGGTCTATTCACGGCGGTGCTGAAAAGCTGCAAAATGCTTCGCACGACATTCTGCATATTGGGAGTATCTTCAATACACAAAGCATTGCGTGCTTCGCACGCCATTCCGCATATTGGGAGTATCTTCAATACACAAAGCACTGCGTGCTTCGCACGCCAACTCCGTGTTATGAGTATCTTCAATACACAAAGCATTGCGTGCTTCGCACGCCAACCCTCATATTGGGAGTATATTCAATACACAATGCATAGCGTGCTTCGCACGCCAACCCCACGGTAGAATCCACCACATGGCTTTGAACCGGGTACTTCTATGGTATTTTCGTTTTGATCGATTTTGGGGGAACCAAGCGAACCGTAGCGTGTTCCTAGCGCCGAGTGTTGCTAGCGCCACGTCAACAGTTGACGAGGGTTTGACAGTTTTGACAGCTGAGGCAGAGTATTGCTAGCGCCAAAATATTGAAGTCTGGGCTTGTCTATATAAAGCACGTTAGCGCAGTGGATTTTCAAATCTATAATTTTAATGACGTTAAACGTGATAATAACTACGAAATATTGTAATCATACTGTTATCGGCAACATACTGTGACTAAACAGTATAGGTTAGTACCTCTGGGTTTTTTTTAATTATAATTATATAATGTGATAATAACGACGAAATATTATAATCATACTGTTATCGGCAACACACCGTACTGTGACTAAACAGTATAGGTTAGTACCTCTGGTTTTTTTTTTATTCCCTTACACGATTTATGGCCTCAGCGCTAGGAACACTATTCTGAGTTGTTTTAACCGCGGCGCTAGCAACACGCACCCCAAGCGAACTATATATATATGATTTTTAATGACACCCCAAAACGTGTTCTACTCCCGACCTTGGGTCTTACCATAAGGGCCACTGCAATTTCGATAGTTTTTTTTCCTATCGAAATTCGCTAACTAGAGTCATTATGGCCCAACCGCCAACTTCTTTCGTTTTCACATAACCTACATTTAAAATCAAGGCCTATTTGGCCTACACAAGCTGCATTACAGATATTACAAATCAGTTTATAAACAGCACTTCTTTGCATATCTATAGTAAACTTCTTACATTTTCTATACTAATATTATAAAGAGGTAAAGTTTGTTTTTTTGTTTGTTTGTATGTAAGGGGAACTACTGGAACTACTAAAGATTGTTTTACTAATAAAAAGCTACACTATCCCTGCGTAACATAGGCTATTAATTCATTTTGATAAAAACTTTTTACTTCAATATTTGTAAATTTAATCGGAACAAATTCGTAGGTTAGGTCTAGACTGATAAACCAACACATGTATTTACATTTATTAACATAGCAACCAATTGAATAAAATAACAGATAAAATAACTGTTTGCTCTAATATTTCCACTAACAGCTGATTTCAAACTTTGAAGCAATTATTTGTATTTTTAACTTTTAGGTTAGGTTTTTATTGAAGTGTTTACCAGAGCTTTGCTGGTTCTTTTAACCTTTATAATAACTGCTGTTATAAAATATACGAAATAATTTGATTTGAACATTATTTACCATCTTAGCTTTGGCGTTGTTATTAATCCCACACCTTTATTATAAAGAAAACATAATCTGATTAAGTGTACAGAAGGTCCCAACGGGGTTTGCGTGCGTAGCACGCAGGGGTTTGCCCTATTATTCTAATAAACCGAAAGAAAAATAGTTTACTCTGAATTTTGGGTGATAAAATTTGATTGCCTTGTTTTGGTTTTTGGTCAATGTTCAGGTTTATTTTTTTAAAGAATTTCATGATAAGAAAATATTTCCAAAAATATTAATTTCTTATCTGTTTAATTCTGACGGCGCTGTGGGGGCAATATGGATACACATCTGTAACAAAGGGTTGCATCCCCACACTTCGACGGCGCAAACTAAATGCGATAGTGAACAGAGAAATGTAAACAATGATTCAATTAATCTTGGTTTTGAAATTATTCTTAATCACGAGTTCCTTAGAAAAGGGCCGCCATTAATGATGAGTGCAGGTAAACATACTGCGACTAGAGACTATAAATTAGAACTTCTGACTATTTTCTTTTTAACTGTAAACCTACAGGCGCACCTCGTCTAAAAATTGCGGGCGGTGAACCGAATTTTACCGTCACGCGTCACCCTCTACTGTATATAGTACACATGTGTATATAGCAGAGTATATAGGTCACTTGTTAATACCTCTGAAATGGACATTGTGCATCCTCATTTCGTAAACTATGTGAAAATAGTTTACTTAGTAGTTTCTCTGAAATTGACATTGCGCTTCCTCATTTCGTGATTTGTGTTAAAATATTTTACTCGATAATACCTCTGAAATATACATTTGCATCCTCATTTCATGACTTTACTTGGTAATTTCTCTTAAATGGACATTGTGCTTCCTCATTTCGTAAGTTATGTTAACATAGTTTACTTGGTAAATACCTCTGAAATGGACATTGTGCTTCCTCATTTTGTAAGTTGTGTTAAAATAGTTTACTTGGTAATACCTCTGAAATGGGCATTGTGATTCCTCATTTCTTAAGTAGTGTTAAAATTGTTTACATGGTTTTAATTCAAAATCAAATCAAATTTTTAAATGTATTCCACGAATTAACGGGAAAAAATTACTTATTCTGCAGCAGTGCTCTTATGGGAATCGGATTCAATTTGGCTTACACGGTATCCTCCCTTAATTTTTGAAATTCACTCAGCTCAACTCAAAAGGTTCATATTTTTTTTAAATTTACTACTCGTTATGTTCTTTTGAATGTGTCTTGTTTTATTAACCAATAAACTATCCTAGTAAACGATAAGAAGGTTGAAGCTGAGGGTGTTTGTGATAAGAATGTCAAAGGTTACCCCACCCTTACCTGACTACAAACATCGCAATGCGTTGGGGTAGAAACCAGATAAGGGTTGAAAGTAACTCTTGGAAATAACTTAATTTCATGAGAAGTAATTGTTTGAAAATATTAAACTCTCTTCTCCCGTCCGTTAAGGAATACACTAATGCGAATAATCACACGGAACTTTGTAGAAGTATTGTGCGTCGGTCCGGATCTGTGTGAACATGCAACTAAAAACTAAGTTAGATCGATTACATTTGGCATGCGGTCTTTACAAAAGAAATCGATGAAGAGAATTGTCGATTGTTTACTTAATAAATTACACATTATTTTAATATCAATAACTCACAATCAAATCATATACGCCGTACAACTTACAGTCAACTCCTACAAAAGCGAGTGTGCGTACATGAGTAACAACATAACAGCTGATTTCGCCCATTATTAATACTAAAACAAAAGGTGATATTTAAACTAAACCTAGCGTAGATTATACTTTGGGGTTATGTTTACAACTTCGATCAATATAAGTCTTGTGAAGTTGATTTTCAAAATATGAGTTAAAGAACTAATGTAGGCCATAATACATTATAAGATTTGCTTTGAGGATATAAAATGAATATAAATACAACCTTTTGTTATCAATATTATTCATTTATACAAGTTTAAAGAAGATACCCATTCGTTCAACTTCGGAAACATTCGTATATCTTCGTATAACATATTCCATTATTAGTTTCTTTATTATGATACGAGACAGCTGCGCAGTAACTCTGAGTTCAGATGACGTCACTGCCACCGTCTCATGCTTCCCGCCTTGCAGAAGCAGATTGACTTACACGAACTATTTACGCAAACAACGATTTGCTGGGTTAGTTATGTTTTTATTTTTTACACAAATGTGTCGTTTTAATTTATAGTTTTTACTAATTTTGACTTTCACTTAATTTCATTGACAATGTTGCGAGCACCTACAGCCTAAAAGGAAGATACGTACCAAATTTCATTCCAATTCGTTCTTATAGGGATTTTTAGTAACTTTGCCCCCCCCCCCCCCACCCAACTCCGTATTCATTCTTTTAACCCTATCTTAGACAAAGTAGCAATTTGCTGGGGGTCGTAGAAAAGATATTTGAATCACTTTGTAACATCCGCGTTAATTTAGGATGTAACAAACTGGTTCAAATAGAGTTTGTAATTTTAAATGTATAGGCCTAATTAGTATAAGTTATTGTTTAGTATTTAAATATGCAATTATATATCAAAATAAAGCTACGAATGTGATATTTTAATGGCATTTAGTTTAATTCAGATTGTTTGTTTAGTTTTCAATATAATATGTTTAAACTCGTGTATGTTTATGGTTATGCATGGTGTCAAATAATTTGTTTGTTATTATTATTATTGATAGCGAACATATATTTTGAAAAGTATTAAAAAATTCATAGTTATGATATATTTTATATAAACAATATTTTAAACAGCATATCTCTAAGTAGGCCTATATAGATATTTAATAACCAATGTTTGAGTTGAATTATAATTCTGTAAGCATTTTTCGTTGATTTTTCCTTGTGTTTGTTTATAGTTTTTCAATCTAACCTTAAAAAGCTGTTAGTTTTGAAGAGTATTAAAGTGATTATAAATTTGCTAAGTAATGTTGCTATGGTAATGATTGTAAACAAACATAACGTGTTGCTAAGCTTTTTTTACGAACAGCTGTTTTTTTAAGCTATGGTTTTGAGTTCATATAGTAAAGGCGGTTGAGTTTCTTCCAAATTTGAAACTTTTTCGGGAAACTCTTCAATTTTTTCTTTACGTATAAACCTTCTATGAACTACTACAAACATTCTAAGACCAAAATTAGCCAAATCGGTCCAGCCGTTCTCGAGTTTTAGCTAGACTAACGAACAGCAATTCATTTTTATATATATAGATAGATAACTTTTAAATCTTTTGATCTATCAATATGAAGTTAGAAAGCAATTAAAATATAATATGTTTTTCTTTATTTGGATATATAATAATGTATATAAGTACAAAATTTTAACAAATAGGCATACAGTTTTATAATCCTTATAATTGTACACATTTACCGAGTTAAAAAACACCGTCATCATATATAGATCTAGATAAAATCTGTTGTTTTTAAATAGTTTTTTTTAAATTATGTACTTCTATGTAAATCAAACTAATCTGTCTGTGATTTTTCACGAGGGCTTACTAGCATAACTTATTTATATAATTTATATAAAAGCGAAATACCACTCACTCACTCACTCACTGACACACTCATCACGATTTCTCAAAAACTACCGAATGGATTGAAATGAAATTTGGTATGTAGCTTCCTCTAGGGCCATAGGCGTTCGCTAAGAAAGGGTTTTAAAAATGTCGAAATTTTAGGGGGGTTTGGGGGGATAAAAGTTATTAAATCACGATTTCTTCAAAACAACCGAACGGATTGGAATGTAAATTGGTATGTAGCTTCCTCTAGGGCCATAGGTGCTCACTAAGAAAGGGTATGAAAATTTTCGAAATTTTAGGAGGGGTTTGGGGGGATTAAAGTTACTAAAATCATAATTTCAGATCTTTTATTATTATGACAATAGTGCTTTTATTATTTAAGATCTATATATATAAAAGCCAAATACCACTCACTGACTGAACACTTAAAAAGAATACAATTACGTTAAAAAGACTGAAAATGCTAACCACCACGGGCAACGTCACTTTGTCCACATGCGAGAACGGCCGAAAGTACATTAAAGCAAAACTATCATCACAAACTATCAAACATTTTTTGCATTTTTGACCCCATGGATTGAGTCGGAGAAAAAATATAGAATGTGAAAGTTGTAGAGAATTAAATTTCCAATCGTCAAGCTGTCTCAGTTTTAGGTTAGGTTAGGTTAAGTAATGTCCAGAAGGCTCCGTTTTATATTACTGGACTTGATTTGTAATATTAAAGTAAATCATTCTAGTAATATATAAGTAGCTCTACATAGTCATTCAAGATTAACTGCGAGCATCTCAAAAGTACGAGATAAAATTACATAAAATTTATTATGTTACTTTAGAATTCGAGGCGTATCATGTCTGCAATGAAATGTATGTAAAATTAGCGTCATCCCAGTGCTGATCATCTACTATGCTCAGTTGGGCACACGCCATTACCTCGGTTTGTTGCTTTTGTGAATTCCAATCAAAATTATCAGATTATGCCAGGTAGCCCGCTCGGCAATGTGGAGACGGATTCGTCCTACTTGAGGTTGCACAGGTTCTAACCTAGCTAGTGGCTTATCGTTTTACTTGCTCCATATACTACTCCCCCCGTCTAATTAATTAGTATAACTTACATTAAGTAAAAACATTAACATATATTTTGCCATGAGAGTAAATGAACCTACAAGTAGATGTTGTACTTTATCTTGTCGATTCGCCCTGAACACGATTAATTCCTCAGCCTTTGTCACATGTATCAATGGGCAGCGTTGAACAGCAAGTATTGCGAGTTTCAAACTCAATTCAAACCAAATACAACGGGCTAATTTCGTCCCCCCCCCCTCCCTCTCACTCTGTCTTTCACTTTCCTTCCTCGCAATGAAAAATATCCGACATTCTTTTTATTTCCATCAAGCGAAACCTTTAGAAATACACCTTTAGGGTGTGGCGGTCTGTGAAAGGAATTGAACCAATTCAAAATAGGGCGGGGAAGGGGCGCGCTTAAAAACTTACTCAAAAGTTTTTACCCTCACAAGGAGAGCTTTCATCAACAGTAATGGTTTTCAATTTCTTTTCCCGGAGCGACATTAACCCTTGGAAAGGGCGGGGGCGGGTGGGGTGTAACAAATATTCAAGTGTTTGCATTGACAGGGGCTTTAGGATTACTCTGAGTGGATGAGGGAAAGCGGCATCGCGATGATTTCTCAGCAGTTGTAATGATATTCTTTTAAACTCTTCAAAATGTTCTTGTTGAAACAGCGACCTGGACAATTTACTTTGCGAGAATAAATTGGTAAAACCCAAACAAATGATCCTGGACGTATTTCTGCCATAAAATCTACTTTTCTAAATCCAGATTGGACTAAGCAACGCCTTTACTTTAACCCTTCTACCATTTTAGGACTTATGAATTAAATTAAAAGAAGCAGTATTTATATAAATGATATTTATAATGTACTAAACTATTCGAGGTTTTATTTATATTAGGCGAGGAAACTTGGCACAAACCCAGGAAATTTGAGCAGTAAGACGGATTGAAATGCGTTTTTTTTTTGCATTTTCTTCGTTAGCTCATTTAAAAACTTGAGCACAATTGTTTTCCTTGCAACGGGTTGAAAATGCATTTGTGCATCGAAAAGTGCGTTCTTTCATCAACTGTATATTTTCAAGCGATGGAAAAAATTCATATCTGCCACAAAAAACACCCGAACTATACGAAATTTTACCGCGGGGGTTTTTTGAGTCGCGGAATCTAAATATCCTGTCAGTCTCAATCCGTCTTACTGCTCAAAGTTCCTGGGCTTTGGGGATTTTTGTGCCAAATTTCCTCGCCTATATGCTGACGATTTGCAAGTGTATCATCACTTTTATATTTAAAGATGGATGAGACAAAAGATAAAATAAATGTTGATATTAATGCTATCGATGAATGGGCTGTTGGATCTTTCACTGTGACAGCTTGTAGGCTATGGAATTCATTGCCGGAAAGTTTGAAATGCATCAATGACCGTGTTCAGTTCAAGAAGGCTTTGGGTTGTTGGTTCTGCGACAGTTTTGGGTAGTTTCGGGCGCTCGGGCGGGATTTGAGGCATATTCTTGAAAGCGTTTGTGTTTGAGAGTGTATATGTTTATGAATTGTAGTGTACAATAATTAAATTTTAGTTTCACTTTACTTAGGAGATAAATTTGTATATTTTTAGTTCTCAGTTTTATACATTATGTTTTAGAACTAATTATTATTTGTAGTTTTATTTGTTTATTAATTTTTGTTTTTAATATGAATTTTTATGTATTTATGTACTTTGAAATTCGATGGTGGAAGAAGTCAAAATGGTCCTATTTTCAAGAAGTCAAAATATGAAACAATTATTTGTATTTCTATCTTTTTTGATAGGTTTTTGATTAAGTGTAGACCTGAGCCTTGCTGGTTGTTTTAACCTTTATTATAAAACTGCTGTTATAAAATATACGAAATAATTTGATTTGAACATTTAACATTATTTACCATATTTGTTTCGAGACTATTATTAATCCTACACCTTTATTATAAATAAAACAAAACATATGTTTTTAGATGGTTCCATCGGGGGTTGGCGTGCAGAGCACGCAGGGGTCTCCCCTAATAAAATATAAAAATTTAACTATATAGACTGTAATGATAACCAGAGGTTTTCAATTCTGATTTTAGATTTACAATTAAATTATTTGAATACATAAATAATTCACGATTGACAAACATAAACCTTTAAAAATCAGGAAGCTTGGTTACAAATCCCACATTACAATTGTGGATCTCGGTACAATTTGATTTATACAATATCACGTGTGTTTTGAATTTTAATCACACGATTTATCGATAGTCACCCATCGAAGTTTTACGGACAGTATTGTATGTTAAGGGTGAGCGATACCATTCGAGTAAAACGAACTGAACCTTGAGAAGGCTGGACGTATGCTATTAATAGTATACAGTGTCTTTTTAAAATGGCCCACCATTGGTATCTTGTTAACTATAAATCTGACAGCAAACTTTAAATGGAGAACCTTGCCTTATTTTTTTGAGAAATTAAAAAATATGTAGTTAACATATTTGTAAATGGCCTTCATTTTCAATATGGTGGTCAACTTTTGAATTTCTTATGGAACACCCTATATTTTATGATTATTTTGGATTGTACAAGTTATTTGAAGACTATTTTAACGAAATTCCTTAACGCGGATTGCGGTAGGAGTTAACAAATATAAAATATAATGCGTAACGAATAAAAGTGGTATTAATTGGTTGCTATGGCAATGACAAATATATAATACGAGTAACGGAAACAGCGTTACCAAATTGGTTGCTATGGCAATGAATGTAAATACATTCAAGAAACATGTGTTTTTGTTTATCAATTTAAATTAAGAGACGATCGGTTCCGTCCGGCGTAGTTCAGATATTACCGTCAAACGCTGAAACTTTAGGTTAGGTCTAGAAAGTAATTTTAAGTCCAGGCCTAACCTAAAATTATTGTATGCATGTTGCCGTTAAGACAGGTAAAATAAATTAAAAATACATACTATAATTTTAGGTTAGGCTTGGACGGATGAACCAACATTTTATGTTTATTGAATGTATTTACAATGAATGGAGATTTAACTGTGTTTACCAACTTAGCTTTGCTGTTATAAAATAAATTCTACACCTTTTTTATAATAACATTAAAAGTATGGAAACAGTAAATATTTGTATAAAAAACAATCTAATAATAAAAGGCAACTGAAAGATTAAAATTATGTGTGTATGTTGTCGTTAAGGCTGGTAAAAGTACTGAAGAAAAGGCGTGATGAACTTCGTTCCTAACGGGGGTCCCACGACCGCACACATTTACTTTTTGAAGTGATAACTTCTATTTATTGGCCGTTGGGCACATTCGCATGACTATGTTTCTGAAATCTTGCGTCACGCGAACTTTTTGCATAGTCACAAGTCAGAGCGTGAAGAGGGAATGGGCGATACATAGTATAAATAGACAAGTAAGCACGTGGGGAGGGAATAGACGATACATAGTACATAATAATAAGTTATTATAATTATTATAATAGTAATGTATTATAATAATTTTATATTATAATAAGTATGCGAAAAATAGTGACCATTTTAATGTAAGCATTATTTATTTAGTGACTTATGATTTTGAGTGAGGTATTAGTGTATGCACTGTACATAGAATTCTAAGAATAATTCAATATGTAAGGGATAATTATAGTAATTATTATTATAATTATTATATTTGTACGTTTCAAGTTTTGTAAAGAAGATTGATTTTTGTCTAATAGACCACTGATTTAAGACATCCAACATCGGATAAATTCACATGTTTCTGATTTTTTAGGGTACCTACCAGTAGTGTAAAACCAAGTTTGCAGCTTTGGAAGACTTGTGCTAACTTTGTGATGCGCGAAAAACCTCGAAATTTTCCCCCTGATTTCAGTTTTTGGCCAAAACTCTTAAAAGGGTCCTTCCTACGGAAAATGTCACTCTATCCACTTTTGAAGCAGTAAACATTTCCTGAAATTTGAGGCCAACCCGAATTTTTTAGGTCAAATAAATTTGAAGATACAGGACCTCAAAAATTAGATTTTTTTTCAAAAAGTGCAACATTGGGCTTCGTATTGGCTATAATACTCATTCCACGAGAAAATTTATTGGAGATGAAGTTGTAGAGAAAATATTTAGCTTTCATTTAAGCCCAGAACGAAGTCTGTAGGCTGAACAGGTATCTCGTTATCTTAGAAAAACAAAAATTGGTTAAATCGGGGGAGTTACAGATCGGAGCCTGAGTGAATACAACATTTAATTGCCATGGATATTCATAGTTATTACACATATTATTAGTAAAAAACATATTTACGTACTCATCAACTACTATAAAATCGAGTGTACATCCGTACGTACATACATACATACATACGTACGTACGTGAATAACATATAATATAACAGCTGATTTCACCCATCATCTGTAATACTTAAACAAACCCAGTGTACATTATAGTTTAGGGTTATGTTTACTACTTTAATAGTTATAATTTCTTGTGAAGTTGATTTTTTTAAATATGACTTATAGAACTAATGTATGCTATATAATATACGTTATAATATTTGCTTTGAGGTTATAAACTATATATAATTACAACTTTTTATATTTGTTTATACAAATTTAAAGAAGAGACATATTCGTTTAACTTCGGAAACATTCGCTTAAATAACATATTCAATTATTCATTTCTTTACTATAATATTAATAACTTCTAAATCATTTGATCTATCAATATGAAATAAAAAGCAATTAAATATGGTATTTTTATCTTTCTTTATATATAACTAGCTGACCCGTACTGCGTTGCCCGTGGTGGTTGGTATTTTCAGTCTTTTTAACGTCATTGTATTCTTTTTAAGTGTTCAGTCAGTGAGTGGTATTTGGCTTTTATATATCTTAAATAATTAGCCCAATAATTGGTGTTTTGGTTCATCGTAGGCCTAACCTAAAATTATATTCAGTTTTTGATCCAAATCAGTTGTTGATCAAAATCAGCTGTTTTAAGCTTTTCATACGAACAGCTGTTTTTTGTGCCCCTGATAAAATCAAAAGAAATCTTTCTTCTTCTTCCTTAAGATTGACCTTCCATAAGATTAACATTGAAACTTTGAGGGCCACTGGGACGTAGCCCTAATGTCGGTAGGACTTCGGTAAATGGCCTAAAACCTTCCCAGGGTTAACCTGTGTTACTATGCAAAATTTCAAAGCAATCGGATGGACGGTTTGGTAACGCATAAAGGACAAACATACAAACAGACAAACGTACAAACAGACAAACGTACAAACAGACGGACATACATTGAATTTTATATATATATAGATAACGTATGTAAATAAAAATGTTTAACAAGTAGGCCTACAGTTTTATAATCCTTATTATTGTACACATTTACCGAGTAAAAACTCCCCGTCAGCATAGTTACGTAGGCCTAGATAAGTATTCCTTAATGTTGTTTTTTAATAGTTTGTTTTTTAAATGATGTATTTCTTATGTGTACCGTATCTAATTAATCAGCCTGTGATTTTTCACGGGGGCTTACTAGTAGGCCTACACTCTTAATTGATAGCAAACGTTAACTAATTAATACCAATACAACAAATAAAATTGTGCCTAGTTCTATTATTGCATTTTACAATGCACAGATTAGTGGAAGGAATACAAACGATTTAAATTAAACAGAAACAAAATGAAAATAAATACAAATAAAAACGGTGAAACATCAATTACGTAAAAACACGAAGCCTTTGTTACGGGAATTAAAGCCTTCAATTGTTTTACAGATCGCACATCCGCGCGGCAAGGGGTTGGAAAACATTGGCTGAAAAATTGCTCAGAATTCGTTTCCTGTTGTAATATGCGTCGCCCCCCTCTCGTTCGGTTCCTATTTATTACCGACACTCGGCGTGTCTGCACCTCACGTACGCGCATGCGCACTAAGTCATTAGGAACGGGCGATTCTTTTTGTCAATTTTGAAATGTAATATTTCGTATTGAGCTTTTAGATATGAATACTTTGCTGTTATTAAATAGGGATTTTGGGGTGGTGAGCTTCTGTACCGAATGCTCACTTAAGTAACACCCGAAGTAAGATCATTTTTGAATTCACGCAGCTGAACCGCTGACGTGAGTTGAGCGAATTTCCAAGATTAAGTTTATATGTTTTAGGGATGCAACCAACTATGTGAGAAATTGGTCTACTCATGCGGCGCTGACTAGCTTCCTGCGTGTACGAAATATATTAGTAGAATTTGTTTCCACCTCAGCCTGCTGCCCCGGGTCAGGCGCTGCTTCGTTCCGCTCGCATCGGAAAAACTAGCTTTGCGAGTTTACACCTCGACCTTGCGGCCTCTACTATGGACTGCTTCGCTTTGTTCACAGCGGACAAACTTGTTTTACGAGGTAAATAATAAGGTTACCGGACATTAGACCACACGGACATTCGACCACAGCGGACATTCGGCCACACTTTTGGGCCAACTACCTGGGTTGGGTCAGCTAGGGATATGTAAATATTCCTTGTCGGACAATTCACCACATTTTTAATCTGGCCGATAACAGTATGATTATATTTCGTTATTATCACATTATAA
>JAGFPH010000301.1:205317-222122 GCA_018207615.1 Philaenus spumarius | reverse complement strand
TGGACACATCGAGCCTTCATATTTTTGCGGTGTAAGTAGACACATCGAGGCTTCATTTTTCTACGATGTAAGTGGACACATCGGAGCCTTGATATTTTTACGACGTAAGCGGACGCATCAGGAGCTGTTACTTGTGTTTTATAAAATACTATAGCATGCAAGAAGCTAAGTATTTTCTTCGTTAACCTTATAATTTGTATAACAAGTGGGAAGATACGTCGTTGCGGTTTTAACCTGGAATGCAGCAATAGACACAGCATAAATCTACAAGAACGTCCGTGGCAACTTAGTCATTACAAAGTTGGCCTAACTTGGAATATTCTGGAGGAGGAACATAGCCTGCAAATCAGCTGATACATGGAGTGATTCGCATAGCTTCCAGACAGGGCTCCAGGACATCACCAGGCGACCACTAGGACATGCAACTGTAACGTCGAGGGAATAGTCGAACCGGGACTTCAGACACGACATCACCACAACCATCTTTAAGATTTCATCCAACATTCTTCCAGACAACCCTACAAGAACCTATCGCCATCAACGAGACAACGCAACCAGCACGCAGAGCATCTGTAGCCTGCCATTGTTAAAACAACGTTCGCGGACTTCACATCAAACATCGCGACGCCTGGACAAGTGTGAAAAGGTCGGTAGAAACGTAAATACGTTAGTCCCTGTTAAAAATTTGCCTGAAGTAAATTCAAATAAATTTATTTTAAATACTGGGTTACTTAGGATGTTAGATTAGATAAAATATTTGTATTATTAATTAGAAAAGTAAACTCATTAAATCGTAAATTCAAATTAAATCTTTCACTAAAATATAAATTAAATTAAATTGAGATCGAAATATTAGAATAAACTATAGTTAGGTAAATAATCAGTTCTGCCTTGTAGTTTAAGAAATTATTATTGAATTTGAAAGAAAAGTTATTATTTGTATTTGTTGGAAAAAGGTAAATTCCAAAAAGTTTATTTTTGTTTGAAATTTGAAAAAAGGAGTTATTAAAATTTTATTTGCTTTATAAAAAAGTTATTATTTACAAAAAACACCTAGTATTCAAATATCCAAATAGTTTATGAGTTATAGGTTAAGAATTGATAAAGTGAAATTTCATAAAATATTTGCAAGCACAAATAAGCAATTTACAAGGTTAGTTTCAGTGTACTCACTACTCAGAGGTTTACAAAAAGTAAAATCATTAACTTGTGTTCTAACTGAGCTAGATTCAAAAATAAATTACTGGAAGTATAACGTAGAAGTTTTTTTTTGGTCGGGATATTCAGAAAACTGAATATTCGACACATAGTTATTTCACCTAGGGCAAACAAAGCGAGATTGCCTATAAGACTTCCAGTAGGTGGAAATAACTTATTCTCCAACAAAGAATTCTCGAACAGGAGAGTTCCGTTGTAGAATTGGCGCAGCCAAAGTGGGGCTCGATCAATTCTCCAAGGGAACCGGAGGATTCGTTGTAGTATACATAAGTAAATACAACAAGTAATAATAAAGTATTTACCAAAATGAATCCAAACAGCAAACATCACATACCTGTGAACAGAAACAAGATTAGTTAGTAACATTTTATGTAATCGTTTTAAAATATACATTTTTTTGGAAGGGCAGCGCGGAGTGATGTTTAAAAATCGGTAATAACTATCCAAAACGAGCTGTACCGTGGCATTTTTATGCAGTCCTTTTACTTTTCATCAAAGTTACAAGTTATGAAATTTCAAAATTGCAGAATACATATTTACGTTACAAGTGAGGTAACTGCTTCTTTAAATCATTCGAAGGAGGTGTACCCTATACAAAGGAGTGTTGTAAAGAAGCAGTTATTACGTGTAACGATTCATTTTCTATATCAGACGGTAAACTATGGTTGTCATTCATTTTTACTTTCCCCACCCTATACGTAGTATATGGAGAAAGTATAGTTTTCGTCCAAATTTTCGAATTTGAATTTTTAGTGGAATTATCTGTGTTGGTGCTCCAAGAACCCAAAATATTTTTAGTGGAATTATTTGTTTTGGTGCTCCCTGAACTCAAAAAAGTATTTTTTGTGTGATGTCTGTCCGTGTGTTTGTAAGGATGTGTAAAGAGCTGGAGACCATACCAACTGTCCGATTTTGATAAAATTTTGTATGCAGGTGTAGTTCTGGAATATCTCCAGGCGTATTTCCCCCATTTTTTCAAATTTTAGATTTTTAAGGGGTTTTACCCTCCAAGAGTAGCCAAAAAACGAGAAAAATCAAAATTTCTCAAAAACGGCTCTAACGATTTTGATAAAATTTGGCTTATTTGTAGCCTTTAATGTAGCCCCATATGGAAAAAACCGCAACTTTCTAAAAATTTTCGTTTAGGTAATAATAATAATAACTGATTTTTGGGGGTTTTTGGCCGAAAATTTTGTTGTTTTTCAAAAATTTTCAAAACCTTTTTTCGTGCTTCTTTACAGGCCTAATTAACATGTTTGGTGCAAATTCGTTTGAAATCGATCGAATAGTTTAAATAATAATAATATAATATAATATGGATGTGTGTTACATGCCCCTAATATTTTCCATGGTAACATTTTCCTACTTTTGAAATTCTAAATAACCACCTCCTATTCTACTCTTGGGAAGGGAAAGTATGTGGCAGTTATCTGGTACCGTTTATTAGAATATGGAAAGAACAAATTTATTTCTGTTGGTAGAATTCAGAAGTATAGTGTGTGCATCAGTGTTGTTTAAACAATACAATTTTGTTTAGTAGTAACGAAACTAACTGCTATAACAAACAATCAGCTGATCTAAGCGTTTCAAACAAGCAGCTATTTGAAGGGTGATGTAATCATAACTTATGGATATCACTAGTGGATCCAGCAACGTTTCGCTATTGCTTGATTTAATTTAAAGGGTAGATATTCCATTTCATTACATTGACTTAAGTAATCGAATTGCAAAATGGTTTTTATGTCGCTAAAGAATATACTACACAAATTTAGATTTGTAGTTCGTAAACCTTTATAGATAATACAGTAAACCTTCTGTTTGCTTTTATCTAATCTAAAGAAACTAATAGTTTTGAAGAATTATTGTAAGAAAACTGATTCTAAATTGGTTGTAAATTAAACGTTTTTCGGTTCATTGTAGGTCTAAAATAAACTTGTGTTCAGTTTTTGATCCAACTCAGCTGTTTTATATGTAATATGTAAAA
The DNA here is from genome assembly GCA_018207615.1 of Philaenus spumarius. NCBI lineage: Eukaryota > Metazoa > Arthropoda > Insecta > Hemiptera > Aphrophoridae > Philaenus > Philaenus spumarius. The sequence goes on along the minus strand of JAGFPH010000301.1, from coordinate 218,920 downwards.
CAATGTTTGAATTGAATTAAAATATAGTCAGCATTTTAGTTGATTTTTGCTTTTGTTTGCTTTAAGTTGGTCAATCTAACCTAAAAAAGCTCTTGGTTTTGAACAATAACAAACTGATTATAAATGCTGATTAAAGTTGACGTGTTGCTAAGCTTTTTATACGAACAGCAGTTTTTGTACCCTATGGTCTTGAGTCTAAACAAAAGAGGCTGTTTAGTTTTTTCCAAATTTGAAACATTTTCGGGAAACTTTTTAAATTTTACTTTATATAAAAACCTAGTTCGGACTATTACGAACATTTTAAAACAAAACATAGCCAAATTGGTCCAGCCGTTTACAAGTGATGCGCTTACAAAGGAACAGCAATTCATTTTTATTATACAGATTTGCAACTCACAGCTCAACTTAATATAAATGCCAGTTGAATAAAGTAATGAAGCAGCTAGTTTGCATCTTTTTATATAAAATTTGTATTTTTGTGGTGTGTTGTTCATTTGATCGAAAGTTTGTTGGCTGTAAACGTTGTACACAGGTTATGTCGCCAACTGACAGCTTCTATAACGTTTCTATTTGTTTACAGTCCAAACTAAATGACTATATATAAACCGTGTGCAATCTACAGACCGCAGGCTCTATGCCGCTATGTCGCGTAGGTAACCGCGACTATTTTCGTATCGAAATTAATAGAGTAAAGGTGAACACAAAGTAAAGGTGGACTAAGCAGGGCTGGCAACTTAACAATAGAAAACAATGAATTATCTGGTCTTAAAATAAAACAAGGATTCGTAATTAAATGTTGGCAATCTGTAATCGTCTGTCGGCTGTTGTTAATTGTTGGCTATTGTTAGTGCATCCGTTGATCCGTCATAATAGGCGTGTATAAGAGCAAGTGAAATGTGTATAAGGCTTCCTCACGCCACGAGCACGTATTAGTGATGTTCGTCTTTCAATAAGTTTGAAAGTTCATTATTCATTGGTTGTATGGGGAAAAAAGGGAATTATTTTTGTCCCTGCGTCCTGTCAGTGACCGCAGTCTTCTAAAATTTTCCTGCCGTCGACAACCTATCCTAACCCCTGATAATACAACCGATTGTATTACACTAAAGTTTATCAGCTAGTAATTTCTGATATTGGTGGCAGTTATTAGAAGACTGCAGTCACTGACAGGACGCAGGGACAGACGTTCAAGCAAATTCAGCATTTCTGGTCTGGTTAGGCGACCCTTCTTGATCCTCTTTAATGAGCGGGGCAGTTTCATCGTTTCAAACGTACCTAAAATATCGGGGCAGTTTCACCGTTCCCGTTTTTGGGTTTCAACCAACAATTTAGGAAATTGGTCTACTCACGAAGGCGCTGAAATATATTAGTAGAATTTGTTTCCACCACAAGTTTAAGTTTCGACTCACACACTGAGTTTGCAACCCGTCCTTGAGGCCTTGGCTTATGGACTGCTTCGCAAAGCTCACAGCGAATAAACTCGACCGATGGGCCTCGAATCAGAAGATTCCCCCAAGATAAAATCAAACACCTGGATTTAAACAGGTTACTTTTATGACATTCTACGTTATGATATATTTTGAGTGAACCAAGCGAGCTATAATATCGTGTAAAAACAAAATGTGCAGAATAATATCCTACACTTATATCTACTTATATAAAGCTAGACGGTAACACAGATTCACTGACATTAATTATTAGGCACTTCCCGTAATCGGACCCTCTCATACTTATACTTGAATTAAAGCTCTCGACGAGAAACTTTTGGGAAAATTGCTAGAATGTAACATTTTTTTTTAATTTTGGAAGCACCTTTTGGGCGGGAAAGATTTTTTCGATTTTTTTAAATTTCACTTTGAGCGCGATTTGTAAGAAAACGGTAAGAGATAGCAAAAAATGTTAAATACAAAAGTTGTAGAAAATTTAATTTCAAATATTTTCAGACATTTTCCGTCAGATTCAAGATCCAACCATCCGTTCAGCCGCTATTCACCCGAGAAGGAGCTCCGGCACACAATCCTTCAAATTTTCCATGTTAATCTTATGGAGATAATGTTTAATGAGTTTGAGTCAGCTGCCAAATAAAACAGCTGATTTATGCTCAGTCACCTATGTACAAAATAGCCAAAGATTAACGAGATTCTATAGCGAATTTTCCAACTGCCAGCGAAGCGAAGCAGCCATCTGAGGCCAAAGGCCGAGGCGGAGTTGGGACGCGAAGCTTCCAGGGGCAGAGCTCCTAGTTCTAGACAAAAATCTAAAAAGTTTCATTCTCGTACGAAAAATCTCAAACAAATAGTTCCAGTCAAAAAATTGCTTACGGTATTTCATTTGTTTGGCTAACGCACTCGTCCGAGCGCGTAAGTAAACGACGTGTGTACCTAATTTGTACCAAATCGGACTTAAAATGCAGACGCTAGAGAGCGAACACATAAATACAACATTTTTAACGACACGAGAAAATATATTCCAGGGATCATGATCGGTGCTCATTTATTCCTCTCTACCTTAGATCTTACCGTAAGAGTCACTGCAATAGCTCACCTTTCTAATGGAAATTCGCTAATAATTAACTAAAACTTAGAACAATCTTTCTTCTAGGAAAACAGTAAAGGCATTTTGCTTATACCATTGATATTTTGTATATACCATCTACTCCTATAAAAGCGAGTGTACGTCCGTACGTACGTGAGTAACATTATAATGTAACAGCTGATTTTACCCGTCATCTGTAACACTACCTAGCAAAGGTTATACTTTGGGATTATGTTTACAACTTCAATCAATATAAGTCTTGTGAAGTTGATTTTTTTAAACATAAACTAATGTAGGCTATAATACGTTATAAGATTTGCTTTGAGGTTATATAATATAATATATATATAATATAATATTTTTTATACAAATTTAAAGAAAAGATACCTAACTTCGGAAACATTCGTACATCTAAACAGCTGATTTCAATAATCATTTTTGTAACACAAACAAACCCAGTGTAGATTATTTGGGGTTATGTTTACAACTTCAATCGTTATAATTGCTTGTTAAGTTGATTGTTTTTATATATGAGTTATAGAACTAATGTATACTATATAATATACGTTATAATATTTCCTTTGAAGTTATAAACTGTTTAAATACAAAGTTTTATCATCAATATATTTGTTTATACAAATTTAAAGAAGAGATATATTCGTTTAACTTCGGAAACATTCGTACATCTTCGTTTAACATATAAACATATTATTCGATTATTAATTTCTTCACTATAATATTAATAACTTCTAAATCATTTGGTCTATCAATATGAAATAAACAGCAATTAAAAGATAGTATTTTTATTTGTATTTAAATACTAGCTGGCCCGACCCGGCTTTGAACGGATAGACAAATCAACCTGATACTAATAATTAGCCCAAGTGTTTTAGTTCATTGTAAAAAAAAAAAAAGTTCATTGTAGGCCTAACCTAAAATTATATTCAGTTTTTGATCCAATTCAGTTGTTGATCAAAATCAGCTGTTTTAAGCTTTTCATACGAACAGCTGTTTTTTGTGCCCCTGATAAAATCAAAAGACATATTTATTCTTCTTCCTTAAGATTGGCCTTCCATAAGATTAACATTGAAACTTTGAGGGCCACTGGGGCGTAGCCCTAATGTCCTAGGACTTCGGTAAATGGCCTAAAACCTTCCCAGGGTTAACCTACTGTGTTACTATGCAAAATTTCAAAGCAATCGGATGAACGGTTTGGTAACGCATAAAGGACAAACATACAAACGTACAGACGGACATACATTGAATTTTATATATATAGATAATAACTTATGTAAATGAAAATTTTTAACAAGTAGGACTACAGTTTTATAAAAAATCATTATTATTGTACACATTTACCGAGTTAAAAATCCTAGTTAGAATAGTTATGTAGGTACTAGATAAGTATCCCTTAATGTTGTTTTTTAATAGTTTGTTTTTTAAAAGATCTATTTCTGATGTGTATCTAATTAATCAGCCTGTGATTTTTCAAGGGCGCTTACTAGTAATATATAAATATACTAAATCATGCAAGAAATCCCATTCCTTACAATCTCCCTGAGTAAAAAGGACATAGATTGTAATATAATGCAAAGATTTGTTTAACCAGAAATCCTACGACATAGAATCAACGTAAAGCAAAAACTACTTAAGATAAACGTACGAAGATATAAAGGTCATAGACGCACATTGAGAAAGGATTTTGCAAAATTGTTATTTTAAATCATAAAAATAGTGAAGATACGGGTGTTACTCCCAACCCTATATAACAGGTAAAACAACTGATCTGGACCAAAAGCTCAGCAACACATGTTTGGTGAATTCATTTACATTCATTATCATAGCAATTTACTCGTTAGCAAATTTAGAATCAGTTTATTATTATTCACAAACAACAGCTTGTTTAGGTTAAGAAACCAAAATAAAACCAACACTAATAAATATCAACATAAATTATTACTGTATTATAATTAAAACATCTCTTGTTAAATACGTATTTTTACCATAGAAACCAACTTAGCAAATTTAGAATCAGTTTATTACGATTCACAACCAACAGCTTTTTTAGGTTAAGTTAACTAAATAAAAGCAAACACAAGCAAAACTCAACATTAAAGAATACTGTATCATATTTCAAACATCTGTTGTTACATACGTATTATTACCATAGAAACCAACTTAGCAAATTTAGAATCGGTTTGTTATTATTCACAACCAACACCTTTTTTAGGTTATGTTAAAAAAAAAACGCGAATACAAAAAAACTTCAACGGAAAAGGCTCACTGTATTATAGTCAAAACATCTGATGTTACATTTATAAATAAAACATATGATGTGAATCAAAAACTCAACACAATGTTTGGTTAGGCCTATACTGAACGTTTCTTAAAAGCATTTACATTTATTACCATAGCAACCAACTTGGCAAATTTAGAATCGGTTATTTTTTAAACAATCAACAGCGTTTTTAAGTTAGGTTTATTTCACTCTGTTATATACAAAAATCCTGTCATTCTCGCAAAATACCTGTCCCTACTGCGCATGAGTTTTGATGTTTGAGAAAGTATTATGACAGGATTGTCTATAACCTATTCATCACAAGATTTGTATATATTTAAGTGTAGAGGTTTACAAACCTGATGTTAGTCTACAATTAATTTTGACAATGCCTATTGTACCGCACGACGGATAAATTAGTATTACATTTATGGTTCAGAGTAAAGAATCGATAATAAATAAGACAACCCATAAATAAACCGAATCAATACAGCAGCGCTTTCTAAAACAGTATTTAAATTACCTACACCACGTCCTAATGAACGTTATACAGCACACCTCAATTTGTCATATATCATCTCGTACCTTCCCGGCTTCCCCATCTACCCGTCTCTCTCTGAGGGTAAATTAATTAAACCCTTTTATTTGAACCCTGTAATCCGCGTTCATTTAGTTTTATATTAACACGATAGGGGTTGTGTTTTTGTGAATTATTGGCTTTCAGGGTAAAAACATCAACATAGGTGTGCGGGAAGGGGGTAGGGGGATGGTCAAGAGTTATGGAAGCCGGGGTTGATTTATTAGCCGCGGAGTGATTAAGTGATCGACTGTAACTCCGACACGATCGACTCGTTTTGGATGATTTGAAATATTTGAGAATTTCATCGATAGTAGTATCATAATGTTTTTGTCTACTTTCATCTTTGATAATATCTGAAATCTCCAACGTCTAATCTCCATAGGAAAGATGAGCTATTGTATAGTGACTCTTATGGTGAGATCTAAGGTCAATGAGCACCGATCATGGCCCCCAGAACACGTTTTGAAGTGTCGTTAAAATTACATATGTATTTATGTGTTTGCAAATAAACGTCCAAATTTTACGTCCAATTTGGTACTAACGTTGGTTTTCAGTCTGTCGGTCGAATTGGTTAGCAAAAAACTCCAACTGGAAGAACGCTTTTTACTAGAAGTAAACTTTTTTTGAGATTTTCGTACTAGGATGAAACTATTTATCTAAAAAAAAATGTAGTTGATTATTGGGATTATTCTGCACATTTTTTAATTTAACCCTCCCCCCCCCCCTCTGATCCCAGGCTGCAAGGTCGCCAAGTTTAGTCCATAATTCGCGGGTTTTCATCAACGCGAGTTTTCATCCCGGCGGGTTTTTCTACGACGATTTCAACCTGGTACTTTTATGGTATTTTACGTTTTGATCGATTTTAAGGGAACCGGTCGGTATTTTAAATGTAATCTACTCAAGCAAAATGTGCAGAATAATCTCGTATATTAATTTTTTAAATAAAATCCCAAAACATTTCGTTCTAGTATAAACAATCTAAAAAAAAGCAGTCGCGGGAATGCCGACAGAAGTGAAAACTGTAATGAATATAAATCGTTGGTAATATTGGTTTAGTCTGAAATTTGATTAACACCACCAAGTTAACTATTTTAACACAACTTATAAAATAAGGAAACACAATGTCCATTTCAGAGGTATTACCAAGAAAACTATAAACTCTGCTATATACACATGTGTACTGTATATAGTAGAGCATGGCGGAATATAGCGTGGCAGGAAAATGTGTGACGGTAAAATCCGATTCACCTCCCGCAAATGTTTTTGGACGCGGTGCGCCTATAGAAGTTCTCACTTCAAAAAAATACTTTCTGTCAAAAAACGTGCTTCCAGTTGTTGGTTTTTTCGAATGAACTTCGTGCAACATAGAAACAAACGTGTGCACTAAAATCGGACCAAATCGTACGTAAAATGCGCCCATTGGAGTGCGAATGAATTTTCATTAAGGAAATTATCATATATATAATTTTTAATGCTACCCCAAAACGTGTTCTGGGTACCATGATCGGTACTCCCAACCTTAGGTCTCACCATAAGAGTCACTGCAAATAGCTCATCTTTTCTATTTAAACAACGCTACCAACCCCTTACACCGCTGCGCGAAGTTTAGTACATACAATCTATACACCCGGTACATATTAAGTTGCATGTAAGCGAGTAAACGATGGCCGTAACAATGCCAAGTGCATAAATCTAAACAATCATTGTTACCAACGTAAACACATTGCCATGGCCAGTTTACTGCCTTGCAAATATCAACACCGCTTTGTTTGGCGCGTTTTATTTCCGTTTTGTCTTTAACACGCGTTACGTTTGAAACGGCTAGGCTATGTCAAAACTCCTAACGTGTGACATATTCTACTCGATAGAACAAAACCAACCTTAACTAGCTCCAACGAGTTTCGATAACGATGCCGCCATCTTCAGGGACGTACGAGTTTACAATAACCAAACTATAACTAACCCAGTACCATATAGGGCTAGAACCTACCCCAACTTTGCCATAACAATGGGGATTATAACACCCGACGTCCCCTCAATTGTTTATGTAAAAGTAGGGAACGCAATTGTGCAATTTAAAGGGAGTCGTAAAGCTGTAACGGTTTTTAGTTTTTTTCAAAACCTAAGCCGGCTTAGCGCCTACTGTGAGGGATACGAGCAATTATGCTTTTATACGTGGAATCCAATTTCGCGCTATCGTATTTTAATGCACTCAGTTTTCGAGGCAAGTTTATATTTTTTGAGCTAATACGTGACTTTAGTTTTTCTATCTATAATCGCTAAAATTTATTTTTTTTTTAATCGCTTAAATTAGGATACACATGAACAAGGGGGCTCTGCCCCTCCCTATTCAATCGCTCACCAACACCAAGCGGCGACAGATTATTGTAGACTAACTAATGTAACAGAGATCGAAATAGATACCCTAATAACTCGAATTGCGGCACGCGTTGTAATTTCACCATTAATATTGAAATAAACAACAATACAAACAAATTTTGCTATAACCAACCAAAGGAAACAATATAATTTGTAACACCGATGTTTGACTCTAAAACAGAAAGATTTTTGTTTGCTTTTGCCTTCTGAATTTGCCGAATCGCATGCAAATAAACGTATTTTGGTTCGTTGTAGGCCTAATCTAAAATAATTTTAAGTTTTTGATCAAAATCAGCTGTTTTATTTATTACTAGGGGAAATCCCTGCGTGCTCCGCACGCCAACCCCGTTGGACCTTCTATACACTTAATCATGTTATGTTTTATGTATAATAACGGTGTAGGATTAATAATAACCCCAAAGCTAAGATGGTAAATTATGTTGAATGTTAAAATGAAATTATTGCATATATTTTATAAAAGCAGTTAAAATAAGGTTAAATGAATTAGCAAGGCTCGGGTCTACACTTTAATAAAAACCTAACCTAAAAGATCGAAATACAAATAATTGCTTCAAAGTTTGAGATCAGGTGTTAATGGAAATATTAGAGCAAACAGTTGTTTCATATGTTATTTTATTCAATTGGTTGCTCTGATAATAAATGTAAATGTGTTGGTACCTCAGTCTAGGCCTAACCTAAGATTTTGTCCGACTAAATTTACAAATATTGAAATAAAAAAATGTTTTTATCAAAACGAATTATAGATGACTAACAATATTTATGGTTTTACGGATGTTTCAACCCTTAAAGACCAAATATTTAAAAATCCTTTCTCAGTGGGCCTCTAAGGCCTATGAGCAGTATTTGTACTAAATTTCACGTTCCTAGGTGATATGGTTTTTGAGATACTGTGATAAGTCAGTCGGTGGTATTTCGCGTTTATATATAGAATATTGTGCATCCTCTCTTTGAAATATAACTCGTACTACCAAACAACAGTAACAGTTTCATAAAAATTGGATAAATAGTTTTTATGTTAAACATTACATACTGACAGACAATATACACTTTACCTCTTTAAAATCTAATACATATATTATTGATAATTTAGGGCTGCGGCATTACATTTCTGACGTCACATAGGCTACATGATAGATTTCCATTCGAGGCTTCAGCGCAGTCGAATCAATTTGTTCGCAACGACCGAAGAACTAACTCAACTCAAACCCCGATATGAATTCCATCTTCAAAACGATAACCTAAAATGAATTACTTGAACATTTCAAATTAATTTTCGTCATCTGTTAGTTTAATAGTGGATAAACCACTGCTTTGAACACCGTATGACTGAGAGGCGCCGCGCCGCACAGCCTTAACTGTGATTTGTTTCCCCAGCTGTAAGTGACGCCATCAACGTCCCAAGAGTGCCGACCACCCCAACTTGCCCTAAAGTGTGACATCTGTAGCTACAGTTTGCAGAGTGCGTGGAATCAATACATTTCATACAGTACGTTATACAAACGGGTGGATGGATATCAGCTGATGTGGACCTGAATGAAAGGTCACCACAGCAAGGGTGTGCAGTACCAGGACGAAATAGTCCTCTTCAATATTACTTATTAGATAAGATTTTGTAATTTGCAGGAAATCATTCATGAACATCTAAATTATAATTCGTAGGCGACAAAATTTGTAAATTATACATTTTTATTAAAAAACTATGGAAGACCCCTGCGTGATCCGCACGCCAACCAAGTTGGAACCTTCTACACACATCACTATGTTATGTTTTCTTTATTACTACGTTAATCTTTGGCTCGTTTGTACATCGGTTTGTAAAATTATGAAACCAGGCTTAAATATATTTACAGTAATTACAAGATTAATTATAACCTCAAATACATGCTTTAGAAGCGTGAGTGGCTTTCATTACGATTTTAGTTCTAGTTCTACTATCTTCTGTCAACTAAAAGTTTTGACACCAGGCCTAAATATACAGTAGTAAACATAACCTCAATACTATGTTTCAGAAATGAGCCAGGCCTATATTACAAAATTGACTATTAGAATTTATCTATTTTTGGCAATTTATTTTTTTTTTTTACAAAATACATTGTTAAATCTGGCCCAATTTATTATAATTCTAACGTGTTAAAACAGTATTAATTAGCTTGTTTTTGTAACTGTAATTAAAAACTATCCAATGAACAGCTGATTTTGGATAATACCATTGTATTTGGATAACCTAATTTATTATTCATGAGTAGAGTTCCCGGCGATCTGGCGTAAAATGGAGTGGGGGAAGGTCATTGACCTAGGGCCACGCCCCCCTTTTTTGGGTCTTTTTGGTTCCTAACCTAAGCCAATTTTCGGGGATTTTGGATTTTGTTTTTTTTTTTGGGGTCCTCACCTAACCTAACATTTTTTGGATTTTGGGTTTTTTTTTTGGGTCCTAACCTAACCTAACATTTTTGGAATTTTTGGATTTTGGGTTTTTTTTGGGGGGTCCTAACCTAACCTAATATTTTTTGGAATTTTGGGATTTTTGGGAATTTTTGAAGATTTTGGAAATTTTTGATTTTTAAAGATTTTGGGGAATTTTGAGCCGCCATCTTTTTTTGGCAGCCATCTTGTTTTGTAATAATTAATATTTAATTTAATTAAATTTTTTTGCTTTGAAAAAAGTTTTGGTGTCTCCGAGAGTCGAACCGGGTATCACCATGACCCGAGTCCTCAACGTTAGCGGTTAGGCTACGCCGACTCTGTTGAGAAAGTACTATCATGTGAAGTATATAAGTTTATCATCCGTCAGCAACCTGGTATCAGATACACGGTGTTATAGTGTCGTCGGGATATAGTATAAATTGTATTATAACAACCCGAACATTACCGATCGTTCCTGAATCCAACCGAAGGTCACTTAGCCGAACATTACCGATCGTCCCCGAATCCAGCCGAATCGGACTTAGTCAAAATTGACTCGCAAACCTATCTTTTTCAGAACGTAAGGCTCTCCCGCAACCCCCGAAAGCCGTACTTGGGCGAAATAAAGCTTAGACTAACCATAGGCTTCGCTGTACCCTTGTAATATATTTCTACCGGTCTTACCCGAATCAAAACGACGGACTTGACCAAGCTTAGGCTTCGCTGTACCCCGAATTATTTTTATAAATTGTGTTATAACGTATGGAAAACCGAGCTAACCCGAACGTAAGGTTCTGTCCGAGTTCAACCGAAGGGCACTTAGCCGAAATAAAACTTTGGCTAAAATTAGGCTCTCCCGCAACCCCCGAAATTCGTACTTAGGCGAAATAAAGCTTAGGCTAACCGTAGGCGTCCCCGCACCCCGTGCGTATGATTTACACTATTTCTACCGGTCTTACCACGAACCAAAACGCCGGACTTGACCGAGCTTAGGCTTTGCGTACCCCCGAATTATTTTTATAAATGTGTTTTAATGTATGGAAAACCGAGATAACCCGAACGTAAGGTTCTGTCCGAGTTCAAACGAAGGGCACTTAGCCGAAATAAAACTTTGGCCAACCTTAGGCTCTCCCGCATCCTTGCAAACCGCACTTAGGCTAACCATAGGCGTTCCCGCAACCTGTGCGTATGATATACACTGTTTCTAGCAGTCTTACCCGAACCAAAACGCCGGACTTGACCGAACTTAGGCTTCGCTTTACCCCGAATTATTTTTATAAAATGTGTTATATTGTACGGAAAACAAAGCTAACCCAAAAGTAAGGCTCAGCCCGAGTCCAATCCGAACTTAGTAAAAATTAAAATTTTGGGTAACATTAGGCTCGGCCGTAACCCATGCGTATGATATACGTAACTACATAACCGACCAAAATATAACGTAATGTTTCTAAAAAGCCAAACAAGTTGTATTCGGTCTAACTCAACCCCGGGGTCGCCCCTCCCCCAAATTTTGCAACAAAATTTCGAAAAAACGGAAATGTTAATGTTTTTAACGGAGGCTTAGGTGCAAACGAATTCTTAAATATATTTCGTACACGCAGGCAGCTATTCAGCACCGTCGTGATTAGAGCTATTTTCCCGCAACGGAATTTCTCCGCAATGGTTATTAATATAAAATTCGCTCAACTAACAAACCTTTCCGAACGTAAGGCTCTGCCACATCCCATGTGTATGATATAACTGTTTCTACCGGTCTTTTTCGAACATAAGGCTCTGCCGCAACTCTTACAAACCGTAACTAACCGAAATAAAACTTTAGCTAACCTAATCTTAGGCTCTGCCGCACCCTTGTGTATGATATACGTAATTACATAACCAAACTTAACCGAATCCGCCTGTATTACTTAATGTTAAAACTTTCTCTATCTAAAATTTGTTTCAATATAAAGTCTCCATATGTTTGTCGGTAGACACGGTAGCTTAGTAAAACAATCACGGCTTTAGCTTTTACATTAAAATTATCAATAATTACTCTATGTTGTGTACCGTTTAATCGATTAGTTATTAATAACATGTTTTATAACGCGTTTCTTTTTATTCGATACTTTAACACTTCTACGACCTTAGACTATGCCGCAATCTTGATTTACATCAAAACTTTCGATAGTAATTTTATTTTCTAAATCATTTACTAGCACGATTATACTTAACGCTTTTCCCCGAATTTTGTTGAACCAGCATTCTGGACTTGCTAACTGACTAACATTTCTGTACATTGTTATAAAATCGACACCCCAGCTATATGCTGACCAGACATTCCAATAGTTAGCAAATGTAAATCTTTTACAAATTTGGTGGCCCAGACCTATCCGATCTTTTCCGAACTAAAAACTTAGGCTTCGCTGTACTCGTGACTGTTTATACTGTACAAACCCCGCATAGATTGTACTTTGAGGTTATGTTACAACTTCAAATATTATTATAATTACTAACCCGAACTTAGGCTCTCCTGAATCCAGCCGAACAACACTTAGCCGAATTAAAACTTTTTTCTAACCTAACCTTAGGCTCTGCCACACCCTTGTGTATGATATACGTAATTACATAACCAAACTTAAGATGTAGACTTACACATTCCACACGAATCAGCAAAAATTTATGTTAGCATGTGTAGAATCCCGAGTTGGCAGAATTGTATCCGTTGTACTGTCTAATGAATTCGCTGATTCTCTACCAGAACGCGCTACCATCGGACGATTTAATATTTCTAAGATTCTCTACCAGAATGCGCTACCGTCAAAACCTTGTAAGAAATAAATTACATTTAAATTCTGTTTTTTTTTAATTATTTCCCCATATTTACCATGGCTGCTATTAATTGCCAGTTTTCAATACACAATGTTGTACAATAGCCTCTAACACCATTGTACTAAAATCTCCTACTGGCAGCCTCGTCGACTTCCTGTGGCCGGAAGTCACGGGACCGAATTTTGAGCCTAACCTCATTTTTTGGTGGAAATTTTTGAGCCTAACCTCATTTTTGCGTGGAAATTTTTGAGTCTAACCTCATTTTGGCGGTGAGATTTTTAAGTCTAACCTCATTTTGACAGGGAAAATTCGATGTTCGAAGATTATCTGTTATTATAATGTATTTTAAATTATATAACAGTGTGTTATTATGTATGAGGAAATTATATACTTTTTGGCAGTTGTCGTAAACAACGTGGTTGGTTACTACGCATGCGCAGATGTGCGTGGATAAGTAGTGGAAATCTATTTAAAACATAGGACTTGCATTAAAATTAATTATTAGTCTCCAGACATTCTGTGTGAGCAGATCGCTCTCTATAGGTTACTACCCATTTATTAGTTCAGTCTAATCTAGATATTTAACCTGTGCAGATCAAACA
>JAGFPH010000301.1:185813-205048 GCA_018207615.1 Philaenus spumarius | reverse complement strand
TTTGTTAAAATAGTTTACTCGGTAATACCTCTGAAATGGACATTGTGCTTCCTCATTTCGTAAGTTGTTCTAAAATAGTTTACTTGGTAATTACTCTAAAATGGACATTGTGCTTCCTCATTTTTTAGTTGTATTAAAAAAGTTTACTTGGCAGTGCTAAAACAATCGAATTTCAGATTAAACCAATATGACCAACGATTTATATTCCTTACGGTTTTCACTTCTGTCGGCAGTTCCGCGACTGCTTTCTTTTTTTAAATTGTTTTTGGTTTTTAGATTTTATGAAATTTGTATTACATGTGTGTGTACTTTCGTTTTGTTTAGGTGCTTTGACTATTATGTAGATGTTTGGCCTCAAGGGACGTGAAATCTCTCTTTTAGGTGCAAGTGCAATAGTTAATTGCTTTTTATTATACCTAACCTAGAAAGAACAGTACAAATTCTACTGAATGAATTTCCTTATAGCATTAATTTAAAAATAATCCGAAAGATGTCGTAAACTTAGCCCATAAAGTGGATTCGTTCTGCGTGCACACGAGTAATTCTCCAAAACTAGGTTGGATCGCGCTAATAAAACAAAATATTACACTCAAAGTCAGCACTTCTAATTTTAACATTGTAGATAAATAATCCAGCGCTGTGTAAATCAAATGAAGTGAGTTATTATTTTAACACCAGTATTAATTCTCGCAGTATAGCTTACCTCTTTGTACCGTTTGCTTTACTACCTCTTTGCATCGGACGCGTCGCTTTGCTACCTCTTTGGCACCGCCTTTCATCGCATTACTTCCAGCTACTAGAGTTTAATTCAAAACAGGTTTTTGATCTGACAACTTCCCCGGGATAAGAACGCGGCTGTAAATTTCCCGGGATGAAGTGAAGCCAGAAACCCGTGTGAAATATTACAAACACAATACTCTGTCGCAATTTTGTTTACGGGACGCGTGGAACGGCGAGGCGAAGGGGCCGGTTAATTTGTGACCAGTTTGAAAACAGTCGTTCGTCTGTTGTGTCAGTTTTGCTATGTAATGGTTGAGAAAGTCGGTTGAATTATCGTGTTGGGATTTTGTGATGAGTCGGACAAAGAATCTTTATTTGGAAATGACCTTCACTTCTTACATAAATAAATGCAGACCTTGAACTCCTTATAAACAAAAACTAGTTGGAAACTAACTCAAGTATGCGCAACCATTGTCTGCTCGTGTTTCTATTTCTGAAAATAAAAAGAGTATATTCAGGCACAAGACCAAAATTTGGTTTAGACTAGGTATTGAAAACACTTAACAAAACTGGAGGCTTCTGAATTATTTCTTGTAATTACTAATTATTATTTCTTGTTACTGGTTCCGAAGTTAGATTTCTGTTTAACCCAAAGTATTTAACCGCCTACCGCTTCAGCTGAAGCAAATTAGTAAATTATATAATTTTCCGAGGGAAGTGAAAATTGGCTGTTTACTTTCAGTGTCATTGATGATCATCAACGTTTGACACGCAGCTCAAAGTCACTTGGAATTTTAAATAAAAAATTAAGTAAGACTTTCTCGGTCACGAATTCACATTACATAGCTCATGTTTTATATAGGAATCTACCTGACCACTTACGTATGTTTAATAACTTTAAACTTCAGACATTTAAGAAACATATTACAAATTGGCTTCTGGAATTGGGAAGGGACGGTACTGAGAATGTCATTGTATCCATCTACAGGTAGCAAATATATTTACCCTTGTTTATTGTACTACCTTATCTCTCTCGCTATTATTGATTCTCGTGTGTTGAAGCAGTAACTATTTGTTGACCCGGGTTGTTTTGGTCTGATATGGACTTGGATTCCTCCGTTTGGCACTTCCCACTCTACTCTACCTCTATTGTTTTTATATTATAAAACTTTAATATAGATCAATAAATATATTATGTCTTCCTTGTTGGATTTTTAGATGCGACTCGTGCCTACGCACAGGCTAAGCCTATGTGGGCACAATTTCCGTGATATTATTATAAATTTTTTCTGTATTATATTGAAGGAAATATAAATAAATTGAATTGAATTGAATTGATTTACTTAGAGTGTACGAAACATGAGGACGAACGGAACGGATCTCTTTGTTGATGCTTTTGTGGGGTTGAGGTGGATTCTGATCTTGGTCTTCTTCTCATACATGCGTGGCACCTCAACTGTATTTGTGTATATTTTGTAAAATTTGTATTCTTATTCTAGTATATGTCTAAATGTTTAAGTTTATTACTAGTATTATGTTTTGACTGTAAGTAATGATACAGCTACTCACACAGCTGCAGTGGTACCGGATTAATTGGCTATTATTGGAGAACTGACGAATTTATTTTGTATATTAATATGATTTTTTTATTACAAACTAATTACCTATAACTGGTTGTAGTAGTTGGTATAATTTCCAAAAATGCATTGTAAATTGTCGTGAAAGATCTGGCAATAAAAATTATTATTTTTATACATCGGATACAACGGTTAAGAAATTAAAGTTGGGGCACGTTAAGATTGAAGCTGATGGCTCACACTTTGATCACATCTTTAATAAACGGTACCAGGAACTGGCACAAACTTTCTCACAAAGATATTTAAATTATTAAACAGATTCACTGTGACTTAATAATTGTAGGTGATGTGATTTATTAAAGTAGGAGATAAACTAATAAATATTATTATTATTATCTAAAGAAAAAACTATTCGATCGATTTCGAACAAATTTGCACCAAACACGTCAATTAGGGATGTATGGATGCATGAAAAAGGTTTAGAAAAATATTGAAAACAACCCCCATCATGGCCAAAAACCCCCAAAAATCAGTTATTATTATTATTATTAGCTAAACGAGAATTTTTAAAAAGATGCGGTTTTTTGCATATGGTAGGGTACAATTAAAGGCTACAAATAAGCAAAATTTTATCAAAATCGTTATAGCCGTATTTTTATTTAAAAAATAATAACCGATTTTTGGGGTTTTTTGCCAAAAAGGGGGTTGTTTTTCAAAAATTATCAAAACCGTTTTTAGTACATCTATACAGGCCTACTTGACATGTCTGGTGCAAATTTGTTTGAAATCGATCGAATAGTTTTCGCTCTAGCTTTGTATACATACAGACATACATACAGACAGACATTTTGTAAAAAACACTTTTTTGGACTCAGGAGGTCCCAAAACGGATATTTCCACAAAAATCTCAACATCGATTTTTTTCGATCAATATACTTTCTCTATATAGGCCTACTATAATAGTATAGTGAGAAAGTAAAAAAAAATTGGGCCTGCGTCGGACCAGACGGTGGAAGTTATACTTCTTTGGCCATTCGTATACTTTCCTATAATTTTTGAAAAAAAATTTCCCAGCCGGGGATCGAACCAGGGAGCGTGGAAGTCGAGTGCGTTATCCACTCACCCACCGAGATTCTTGAGGTATCTCTTGTAGAGAAAAGGAATAAAAAGGCACTTTCCGGATTAGACTCCTAACGCGTGACGAGGTTGATCGACCGACACCCCAACCCGATTACAAAGGGCGCAAAGAAGTATAACTTAAATAATTTTTCAAAAATAATCTTAAAACAATAATAAACGATAAATACTAGCATTGTTGTAAAAAAAAAAACGTTGGGCGCTCGATGTACGAGAAATATGGACAAAGCGCCCCACGCTTTTTTTTTACAACAATGCTAGTATTTATCGTTTATTATTGTTTTAAGATTATTTTTGAAAAATTATTTTTAACTTTTTAGTTTGATATGCTCTAAAAGCGTGTTTTTTAGTTTTTTTAAACTATGTTTATTTTTCACTTTTTAGTTCAATGTATTATAAAAGCGTGTTTTTTAGTTTTTTTTAAACTATATTTATTTTTTAATTTTTAGTTCGATTAATTATTGAAAAAAAAAACGAAAATCACTGAAAAAAAATTTCGGCCGTGGACGGGATTAGAACCCACGATCGGGGATTGACGGCAGCGACGACCAGCGCCTTAGACCGCTCGGCCAACGATTGAACTTGTGTAAGAGAGACATAATAACAGTAATTAGCCACTGGCTTTTAGTCCAAGGGAGAGTTACGATAGTTCTTAAAAATTTGTTCTTACTTTTCAGCGTGACGCGGTTTCTCGACCAACATCCCATCCCAAAGTGTCTAACGGGCGCAAAGAAGTATAACTTCAAAAAATAATTCGACCACTCAGCTGAACCGCTAACGTGGGTTGAGCGAATTTCTAGTTATTATTTTAGGGTTTCAACCAACTATTTGAAAAACTGTTCTACTCACGAAGACATTCAATAGATGACTGCGTGTATTAAATAGTAGAATTTCTTTGCATCCCAGCCTTTAGTCCTAGCAGCGGAAAGCCCTCTTTAAAAGTTTACACCTCGACCTTATGCCCTCGACTTTGCTCGGCTCGCATTTGTTTGCATCCCAGCCTTTAGTCCTAGCAGCGGAAAGCCCTCTTTAAAAGTTTACACCTCGACCTTGTGCCCTCGACTTTGCTCCGCTCGCAGTTGTTTGCATCCCAGCCTTTAGTCCTAGCAGCGGAAAGCCCTCTTTAAAAGTTTACACCTCGACCTTGTGCCCTCGGCTTTGCTCCGCTCGCATTTGTTTGCATCCCAGCCTTTAGTCCTAGCAGCGGAAAACCCTCTTTAAAAGTTTACACCTCGACCTTGTGCCCTCGGCTTTGCTCCGCTCGCAGTTGTTTGCATCCCGGCCTTTAGTCCTATCAGCGGAAAACCCTCTTTAAAAGTTTACACCTCGACCTTGTGCCCTCGGCTTTGCTCCGCTCGCATTTGTTTGCATCCCAGCCTTTAGTCCTAGCAGCGGAAAACCCTCTTTAAAAGTTTACACCTCGACCTTGTGCCCTCGGCTTTGCTCCGCTCGCAGTTGTTTGCATCCCGGCCTTCGGCCTCGTAACAGAATCTGCCCAACGATAAAATCCTCCTGGTGGATTTCAAAAAAGTACTTTTATGATATTTTACGTTTTGATCGATTTTGGGGAAACCAAACGAATGTGAAGAATAATCTCCTATATTTACATAGGCTACAAAATTTAATTTTAGCTCGGAAAATCTTTAAAAACTTACATCCGATAAAAACTGAGCAACTTAGACTACAAACGCATGTATCGAATTTGGACCAAATTGGTCTTTAACTGTAGCCGTTAGAGTGCCAACACATATACTCGTATATCCAGGGTGTCCCCGAACTCTTTGGACCCCTTTTGTGGATATGTTCCTGGGGTTCAGACAAACATATTTTAAAATATAAACATGGGTCTACGGTGCTTATTTTTTCGTCTGTCTGTCTGTATGTGTTTTTTACAAAATACTTAATATTTTTGGAAGTAAAAAAGATATTGAGCTCAAACTTTGTATACCTATTTGTTGCGTGACCTTTTATCACTGTACGAAAAATTAGAACATTATTTTAAATATTTTCAAAATGGCGGTGGTTTATAATTTTTAATATAAAATATCTCAAAAACCGATAACTTCACAAAAAAATTACAAGAGACAAAAAAAATCTTTTTTAATGACAAACACAATAGTTTTTTTATTTTGTCTGTAGCTCAAAGGATAACAGAGATATTGACAAAAACAAACAAAAAATTATTTCTTGGTAGTTGTCAACAATGCCCAGAATTACTGTAGAAACAAAATATTTTAATTCGTTTTGGGTCAAATAACGCAACAATTACCGCAATTACAGAACTGGGACCTATTTTATTAAATGTATCTGCTAATCTTATATATTAAAAAAAATCTGTTTTTCTTTTCCGAGTCCGTTCGGCTCTTCTACCCGACCGATTTTCATAATTGAGGTCTTAAATTAAAGGTATGCACGCACAGATTTGCCATCAAGCATTACAAATCATGTATCTTTCGCCTTACAAACGTTATAATCAAATGCAAATTTCTGCTGTGTATTCCTTATGGGGGTTTTTTTTTTGGTTCTTTGTCCACTTTGCGTTCGTATACCGTCCATCCGATTGCTTTGAAATTTTGCATAGTAACACAGGTTAACCCTGGGAAGGTTTTAGGCCATTTACCGAAGTCCTAGGACATTAGGGCTACGCCCCAGTGGCCCTCAAAGTTTCAATGTTAATCTTATGGAAGAAAGATTTCTATTGATTTTATCAGGGACACAAAAACAGATGTTCGTATGAAAAGCTTAAAACAGCTGATTTTGATCAACAACTGATTTGGATCAAATCAGTATCAAATGTAGTATTACCTTTTTGAGGTTACATTGACAAACTAAAAACAAACACAAACAAAAATCAACGAAAAATGCTAACTATATTTTAATTCAATTCAAACATTGGTTGTTACAAACCTATTATATATAAAACAGCTAATTTGGATCAAAAACTGAACATAATCATTCACAGACATGTCAAGTCTTATATATTATCATCCGTTCAGCCGCTATTCACCCGAGAAGGAGCTGCGGTATACAATCCTTCAAATTTCCCATGTTAATCTTATGGAGATAATGTTTAATGAGTTTGAGTCAGCTGCCAAATAAAACAGCTAATTTATGCTCGGTCACCTATGTACAAACGAGCAAAAGATTCTTTATCGAATTTTCCACCTGCGAGCGAAGCGAAGCAGCCATCTGAGGCCGAAGGCCGAGCCGGGGTTGGGACGCGGAGCGTCCAGGGGCCAAGCCCCTAGTTTGACGTAAATTAAATTAAACTTTACACCTTAATTAACGCCCTACATATTATTTCAATAGGGACTCATTTCTTTGAGTATTCTTACAGTGACTAGATAGAGACAGTGTGGCCACATGAAAGCGGCCGCCATGTTTTTTCCTAAAAGTAATGTTATCTGCCATAAAGTATAATGTAATTTATTTTCAAAATATTTATAAAACCTTTTGTTTTATTTCATAAAGGCCTCGTAAACAACTTTTTAAATGTTAAAAAGTAGTTAGAAAGCAGATAAGTTGTTTAAAATGAAATAACCTATAAAAAATAATGATTTTTAACCTACTATCACATTTTTTACTATAGTCTATGCCGATAGTTGAGTAGCCTACTGACGTTAATTACAAACTAATAAAGCTATATCAGGTTTGTGTAATGAGGGTACAATGTACTACGAGGGTCTGCTTTTGTCTGTGTTTGTGAGTTGGTAAAAGTTTCTAACTGGTAATGTAACAAAAAGGGAATAAAAAAGTGTTTTGTAAATCGCTGAGCTGAAAACACATAGGCCTATAATATTCACAAATGCAAAATTCAATAAAAAATAAACATACATAACAAATGCACCATAAATTTTAAACAACAATTTTGTTGCTTAAAATTCCCCAGAGTTAAAGTTTTGTGGCAAGTTAATTATGAAATTTGTATTTACTGATTTTAGGTTTCAATTCAGTTTGAAAAGCAAAATCTTAAAAACGATTTTCTTAAAGCTAAATTTGAAATGTTTCCTAACTTAATGAATAAATTAAAATATCAAAAATTCAAAGTAAAACAAAACGAAAAATAAAACAACGAATAGGCATAAATCAAAATGCAAAATTATTATCCTGTTGTTAATTAGCCTTTTTTATCAATGAATAAATTTTACAAATTAAATATTTTCAAAGTTACACTTTCAGATTTTTACAATGCATTTTTATTTCCATCTGATTTTTTTTAAATAAGCGAAGCAATTAAAACTTTCCTAACTGACTAATTTATTTCTATTTCAATTGAAAGCTAATAATAAAATTAATGTCTCTAACAACAATTTAACATCGAAATTACAATTCTTTGATTTTGAGGTTAGGCAATTCAAGATTTTCAAGTTTAAGTTATTCAAAGCCGAAAAACAGGTTTCATTATTAATTTTCCTCATTATTTCAGTTAGGCCTACTTATTAATGTGATTCTTGCCTTAGATTGTACCTTCACCAAGACTAAAAGAAAGAAAAAATAACGATGACAATTTAATTTGAAAACTATAAACAAACGTAGGGCTACACGGACGAAATTATAGGTTTGGGCCAAAAACAGTTCTTAAAATTGCGTAATACTAGCATTTATCTTTTCTATTGATAAAAAGGATTAGCCTATGTTATGAACTTTTTAAAATGTTGTAAATAAAAGACTTTTGGTATGTACTTACTTCTGAAATATGCGCGCTGAAACGATTCCGTAGAGTGGCGGGAGTAGCCTAATCTGCTGTCATTTCCTTATTAATTTGGTGCAATATCACATACTTCAACACAAATAGCTTTAAAATAACTATTACGTATATGTTAAAGTAAAAACTAACAAATATCTGTTAAAAAAATCGGTAAAGTGGCTTTTAGAATATGTGAACGTGAATGAATGTAATGCAAACAGATACGAATTTAGGAAAAACATGGCTGCCGACATCTTGACCAATAGGAAACAAGACCTCACTTGGCCACACTGTCTCTATCCAAGGTCTCTATCTAGTCACTGTAAGTATTCTGAAACACGGGTGAAATCTTTCGCCAGCTGTAACTCTCTAACGAAGCATTTCCGGACCTAGGAATATATGAACTTTTTTCATTATCTCTTGCTAGTGGAATCAGCTCAAAAAGCGAAAACTTATTCCAGGAACCACGATCGGTGCTCATACACTACTCCCGACCTTAGGTCTCACCATAAGGGTCACGACAATATCTCATCTTTCATATGGAAATTCGCTAATAACAGCTATGGCTCGACCTATGTGGTCAATGAGCACCGACCACGGTCCCCAGAACACGTTTTGGAGTGTCGTTAAAAATTATATAAATAAGAATTTATAAGTTCGCACACTAACGGTCGTTTTTACGTCCAATTTGGTTCACATGTTGGTCTTCCAAGAAGCCTGTTTTTTTATCGAAGTAACAATTTTTTTAGGTTATTCGTACTAGAACGAACCTGTTTGGGGTTTTATAAAAAGAAAAAAATATATAGGAAATTATTCGGCACATTTTGTTTTGTTACATGACTTTAAAGCCTGTCTGCTCCAGTTAGTTCTGGGATGATAGTAGTATATTTGGACTTGACAAAAACCAAAACACGCGTGACATTTGCTATAAGTAAAGACGCGCTGTGAGAGATCAAACAAAACCGGAAGCTGTAAAGTAGGGTATAACATAAAGTATGTAAACATTAAATTCAGTAAATATCGTCTAGCTTAATGCTTTCATGAGTTGATATCTCATAGGCGAGTCCATTAGCGAGATAGCTGTCTCCAGTACGCGCACTATTAACACAATTCCGATTGCACTTTAACGACGTGTTTTTAAGTTAAAGATGTAATTAAAATATAGCTCTCGCGTTTCAATTGGGAAAAATTGAAGGTAGAATCATTCCAACGTGTATAAAGATTAGACAAAAAAGGTTTTGAAATGTTATAATTGCATGCCACAAAGTATTGAATTCTGTTCAAACAGATATAGATTATTTAACTTGCTATGTAATATGCTTGAACATGAAGATGAGTAGTGGTGTCTTTTTGCAGCAGGCATTGTACTGCAGGGTCTTTAGCGAGGTAAGTAAATAAATCATTCGACCACGCAGCTGAACCTGACCGCTGACGTGAGTTGAGCAAATTTCCAAAATTAAGTTTACAGGCCTATGTTTTAGGATTTCAACCAACAATTTGGGTCTATTGGTCTATTCACGACGGTGCTGAATAGCTGCAAAATGCTTCGCAAGCCATTCCGCATATTAGGATTGCGCATATTCCGCATATTTCAACGTACAGTGCATTGCGTGCTTCACACACCAACACCCATATTGGGAATATTTTAAATACACGAAACATTTCGTGCTTCGCACGCTATTCCGCATATTGGGAGTATCTTCAATACACAAAGCATTGCGTGCTTCGCACGCCATTCCACATATTGGGAGTATTTTTATATACAATGCATTGCGTGCCTCGCACGCCCACCCCCATATTACGAGTATATCCAATACACAATGCATGCATACACAAAAAAATAGTTACTTCCGGTCAGATAACGTGCTTCCGGTTGTTGGATTTTTTTGGCTAACGAACTCGTCCGAGCGACATAGACAACCAAACCAACATGTGTACCAACATTGGACCAAATCGGACTTAAAATGCGGCCGCTAGAGTGCGAACACAATATCTATATATATAAAAGCCAAATCCACTGAATTTATATATAAACAGCGTATAGTAAGTAGCCAGGTTACAACTGCAACAGACTGGGCTAACGCCATTTTCCCCAAAATCTATATATATAAAAGCGAAATACCACTCACTCACTCACTGACTCACTCATCACGATTTCTCAAAAACTACAGAACGGATTGAAATTAAATTTGGTATTTAGCTTCCTCTAGGGCCATAGGTGCTCACTACGAAAGGTTTTAAAAAAATTCGAAATTTTAGGGAAGGTTTGGGGGGTCAAAGTTACTAAAAAAAAACACCGAACGGATTGGAATGAAATTTGGTATGTAGCTTCCTCTAGGGCCCTAGGTGCTCGCTAAGAAAGGGTTTTAAAAAATTCGAAATTTTAAGGGGGTCAAAGTTACTAAAAATTCCCATAAGAAATACATAGTGTAATATATTTATTGATATAGGGCCTAATATATTTTTTGTTAATATACATTTAACTTTGATTTGTCTATCCGTGCAATGCCGGATCGGGCCAGCTAGTACATATATATATTATTTTTAATGACTCCAAAAAACGTGTTCTGGGGACCATGATCGGTGCTCATTTGCTACTCCCGACCTTAGGTTTTTCCTATGGAAATTCGCTAATAAACCAACTTGATAATAACACCCAAGCTCCGTGTAATCAGATGGTCTACTGGCATTAACTGCTGACAGCGTCCAAATTGTTCCAACGTTCGCCTAATCATATGCGTGTGTACTATTTATTTACGATAAACAAACAAAATGGGTGTTTGCTAAAAGCTTTATTGTTTGTAAACTGTAGAGCTATTTATAATACAGTATATGCATCTGTAGGCTGAGAATGCAACTTCTTACTTTAAGTCGAGTATCGCGCGTTCGTATATTTTATCTCATCCAAAAAGTGCTCGGTGGGCCTAAAGATGTATTCACTTCAATAAATTTATTTAAATTTAAATAATTTAAAGATTACAAAAACAAATTTTACTATTTTCACCAAAACTTTCGCGTTCATCGCACCCAGAACATTTAATCAGTTACCGAAGTATATTAAATACAGTTTCAACAATAAGAGTTTTCTAAAAAAAAATAAGTGAACTGCCAGAGGTTGATTTCCTATTCGAAATTATGATATAGTTCAAATTATACCCACCGTTGTAATTATGAAATTCATCTCTTGATATACAAGTTTTGCGATCATCACTAATTAGGCAATATTTTAAGTATAATTTTACTTTCTCACTATACTATATAAATATAGTGATCGCAAAAAAAATCGTTGTTGAGGTTTTTGTGGAAATATCCGTTTTGGGATCCCCTGAGTCCAAAAAAGTGGTTTTTACAAAATGTTTGTCTGTATGTCTGTATGTATACAAAGCTAGAGCGAAAAATATTCGATCGATTTTGAACAAATTGGCACCAGACATGTCATTTAGGCCTAAATAGATGCACGAAAAACGGTTTTGAAAATTTTTGAAAAACAACCCCCATTTTTGCCAAAAAACCCCAAAAAATCAGTTATAATTTTTTTATAACAAAACTGCTCTAACGATTTTCATCAAATTTGGCTTATGTAGCCCTTAATGTACCCTACCATATTCAGAAACCGTATATTTCTAAAAATTCTCGTTTAGCTAATAATAATAACAGATTTTTGTGGGTTGTTTGGCCAAAAAGGGGGTTGTTTTTCAAAATTTGTCAAAACCTTTTTTCGTGCATCTATTCAGATCTAATTGACGTGTTTGGTGCAAATTTGTTTGAAATCGATGGAATAGTTTTATCTCTAGCTAATAATAATATTTATTAGTTAATCTCCTAGTTTAAAATCACTTCTACTACCCCACCTACAATAATGAAGTCACTGTGAATCTGTTTAATAATTTAAATATGTATGCGAGAAAGTATGTGCCAATTTCTGGTACCGTTTATTTAAGTAATATGTTCGCTCGAATTCTGTTATCTATTTTTTTTATTTTTTATTTTCGGCAATCGTCTACACAGGCCTAGCCTTAGAGGCGCTTTTTGTTGTCTCCTTTTTTAATTGCTGTTTTTGCAATGCGTGATGAAGTGCGTATGTTTTTATAGTTTGTCCAAACAGCCGTGCTGAACCATAAAATCGACCCTCGCTCCCCATGCGCAGACACTCACACTGCCTACCTGGCGCTAATCTTTGTTCTATCAATCTACGCTCAGGTAGGCAGTGTGATTGTTTGCTGCGCGGGGAGAGCGGGGGTCGATTTTATGGTCCAGAACGCACGGCTGTTTGGACAAACTATAATGTAGTTGGCTTTATATTTTTGTACGCAAAGGTTAATGTTTTTTAAAAGTTATTAACTGTAATTTGTTTATGTATGTAGATACAGGTGTTTTTATGTGTTGTATTCCAGTTATAAGAAATTTTAAGTTTTGCTTTATTTACAGGGACACTGTAAGCTATTTGTTTTCTATTTTTAATAACACACCTATTTACATCTTATTGTAATATTTTGTTAAAGTTAGTATTTTTTTTGGTTTTTTGTACAACTTAAAAATTAATCATTTAATATTTTTTTTTGTACAGCTTGTTATTATTATTTGTTTGTGTATCTATATTGAAAAAGCAACAATAAATTTTCAATTTTCAAATTGTTTGCTTACGACGAAGCTAAAGAGCTGTAATTTGATGCATTCGTATCTTAAGTGATAAATAGTAAGCGTAACCACTAGCGTTTCTATTACTTGCGTATAAGGGATGGAAATGAGTAATCTACCCCTAAATCCAGAAATGTTAACTAATACTTTCTTTTAAACTAGATACCTAAAGCAATAGGTATATAAGCAGAAAATTATTTTAACTGTCAAAGATTTGTTGATATCATGTTATCTATTAGTTTTTTGGCTTATCACTGTTACTAAAACCAACTGTTTTCCGCTTATTAAATGCAACACAGCTGGCATTTACTGAAATCATGTAATACTTATTTACCTACGGAATTTAAATGCATAAAACTCGCTGAAATATTTCAAGTGAAACACACTCAGTGCCAATTCTGAGAGTAAAGTTTCGTGTACGTCAATTTATACGTGCAAGGAGCTGCCAAGTAGTGGAGATTTTTTCCAAAACCCCAAGTGCTAAGGACATCTGTTAAATTTCCAACGTGAATGCGTTAGGCAAGCAGAACAGAGACGGTGAAAGCGCGAAACAGAGACGGAAATAGTTGTGACACATAACGGCTCAATAAGTTTTGTTTCAAACTTTTAACCTCGTTTTAAAATTTACAGCTGTTTGTCAGTTTTTTTTTTATGGCTGAATGAAATCTGTGGTTTTACATATCGATTATTTGTTTCATATTGGAAAAAATAAAACGTGATAAACATAAATAACTCGATGACGCAGCTGAATAGCTCACGTGAGTTGAGCGAATTTCCAAAACTAAGGTAAGACGTTTTAGGGTTTCAACCAACTAGTTGGTAAACTGGTCTACTCATGAAGGCGCTGAATATCTGCCTGCGTGTACGAAATGTATTAGTACAATTTATTTGCATTTCAGCCTCTAGCCATGGCTCTCGCGCTGCTTCGTTCCGCTCGCAAATGAGGCCTGCGCTTTGCGAGTTTGCACCTCACCTTGCGGCCTCAGATTATGGACTGTGCTTTGCGAGTTTGCACCTCACCTTGCGGCCTCAGATTATGGACTGTGCTTTGCGAGTTTGCACCACACTTTGCTGCCTCAGATTATGGACTGTGCTTTGCGAGTTTGTACCTCACCTTGCAGCCTCAGATTATGGACTGTGCTTTGCGACTTTGCACCTTGACTTTGCTGCCTCAGATTATGAACAGTGATTTGTGACTTTGCACCTCGACTTTGCGGCCTTAGATTATGGACTGTGCTTTGCGAGTTTGCACCACACTTTGCTGCCTCAGATTATGGACTGTGCTTTGCGAGTTTGTACCTCACCTTGCAGCCTCAGATTATGGACTGTGCTTTGCGACTTTGCGCCTTGACTTTGCTGCCTCAGATTATGAACAGTGATTTGTGACTTTGCACCTCGACTTTGCGGCCTTAGATTAAGGACTGTGCTTTGCGAGTTTGCACCTCAACTTTGATCGATTTTGGAAGGATTAGACCATAATTAGAGCTATAATATCGTGCAAACAAGAAAATGTGCAAAACAATTTTCAATATTTTTTTATATAAACCCCCAAAAAGATTGTAGTACGAAAAATCTGAAAAAAATGTGTCGTCCAGTCAGAAAACGTGCTTCCGTTTGTTGGATTTTTTGGCAATCAAACTCGTCCGACCGTTTTAGAAAACCAACGTGTGAACCGAATTAGGAGTAAATAGGAACATAGGCTATAATTCATTTTGATAAAATCTTAGGTTAAGCCTAGACTGATGAACCAACACATATTTTTAGTTTTACTAATAAAAAGCTACACCATCGCTGAGTAACATAGACTATAATTTATTTTAATAAAAACATTTTTTATTTCAATATTTGTAAATTAAGTCGGACAAAAATTTGAGGTTAGGCCTAGACTGATGAACCAACACATGTATTTAAATTCATTACCAGAGCAACCAATTAAATAAAATAACATATACAACAGGAGTTTGCTCCAATATTTCCATTAACTGCTCATTTCAAACTTTGAAGCAATTATTTGTATGTCTAACTTTTAGATTAGGTTTTAATTAAACTGTAGACCTGAGCCTTGCTGGTTCTTTTAACCTTTATTATAATTGCTATTATAAAAATATACGAAATAATTTGATTTCAACATTTAACATTATTTACCTTCTTAGCTTTGGGGTTATTATTATTCCTACAACCTTTATTATAAAGGAAACATAACATGATTATAAGTATAGAAGGTTCCAACGGGAATGGCGTGCGGAGCACGCAGAGGTTTCCCCTAGTACATACATAATATATTAAATGTTTAACTCAATAAACAAAGGAAAATAAGCATGCCTCAACAAACTATTCTCTACCTACCTAAAATAAAAAAAATAAAAAATAAAATTATAAAACAAGTTATACTTTCACGAACAAGTTGCACTAACTTGTTTAAACACATGAAGCAATACTAAAAAATTTTAAACTGGTTTTATTTTATCATAATTCCTTAATTTATCATAAGTTATCAAATTTAGCAAATGTAAATCATTAGTTAGTTATTTTTCCTCTCGCATACCATCAGTCTAAAGTCGACCCAGCAGTATAGCCAGAAGCCAGACACCCTCTTATAGTTCGGCCCATATAGGCTACATTTGCTTGTATTCATTGGACACAACATTTTCAAACCTAGAGTCAAAACTCAAACACATACTCCCAACGCTTGCATTTCCTTACTGTTTTACCGAACATTAAAAACGTCTTATTCGCTTGATAGGGTTATTTAATTGGTTTCGAGGGTTGAAGCTAAGGGTTGTTGTGATAAGAATGTCACAGGCCAACCCCACCCTAACATCAGTATAACAACGCTGTGCGTTGGGTTAGAAACTGGATAAGGGGCGGATCAAAGTAAGTTTTTGAAAATATTTTCATCTTCTCCGTACAGAAATTAATACATTTACTGATGCACCACCGACTAATGCGTTTTTTGGGAGCCTATTTAGCCGACTAATAAATGTGTTATAATACAAGAATTCAAACAGTTTCATCAAAGATGTTTTATAGGCTCGTAATTGTCTTTCAAAATAGCAGTTATAGAAAACTTTTAAATTTTTTAATTAATGACTCGCTTGTTTTCAGTTATCGCCAAACTATTTTTAACTACGCTTTCACATGGGCACGTGATAAAAGCTCTAAGAATGTTGTAAAACATTCGCTTCACAACTCAGTAAGGACTGAATGTACAGGGTGATTCAGCAAGAAACTCTCAGGACGTATTCTACTAGTGAAAAAATGAATGTTTGCTCCTTTGTCCTCTATAGACTCAAATACTATTCGAACGATTTCACTAAAACTTTCACAGTTTACCCACATCATTGCCAGAAGTGTTTAAACGTTACAATTACTACAGTCTAAGGGGTTGCTACCCTCACACAATAAATATAAATTAAACTAACTTGCTACAATCTATAAATCTAAAATTATGTAATATTATGTTAAGTGATATAAAAAACCATTTGCACTTTCATTACTTAAGTCAAAGGGATGAAATAGAATAAATAATATCAAAATTAAATATTAATCCATATACTTTTTTTATACGCTCACAAACTACTCAAGCAATTTCACTAAAATTTTACATAATATTAGTAACAGGGTTGCTTAGAGAATGTGGTCACTAGAATCTAAGAGATTAAAATGGGCTGGCTACGTCTATGCAATAAAAATAAATTGCACTAACTTCCAACAAGCTACACAGCAAAATTTGTGTAATATTATTTTTAAGTGGTATACAAAACTATCTAAAGTTCGATTATTTAGGTCAAAATAATGATATAAGATAGCTACATTTAAAAATAAATAATAATTAATAAATGGTACCAGGAACTGGCACATAGCCTACTTACTCACAAAGATATTTAAATTATTAAACAGATTCACAGTGAATTCATAATCCTATAGGAGAGGGGATTTTAAACTAGAAGATTAACTAATAAATATTATTATTATTAGCTAGAGATAAAACTATTCGATCGATTTCGAACAAATTTGCACCAAACATGTCAATTAGGACTGCATAGTTGCACGAAAAACGGTTTTGAAAAAAATTGAAAAAGAACCCCCTTTAAGGCCAAAAACCCCCACGAATCAGTTATTATTATTATTATTATTAGCTAAACGAGAATTTTTAGAAAGATGCGGTTTTTTGCATATGGTAGGGTACATCAAAATCGTTAGAGAAGTTTTTTTTAAACAATAACTGATTTTTTGGGAGTTTTTTTGCCAAAAAAAGGGGTTTTTTTCAAAAATTTTCAACCCCGTTTTTCGTGCATCTATACAGGCCTATTTGACAAGTTTGGTGCACATTTGTTTGAAATCGATCGAATAGTTTTCGCTCTAGCTTTGTATACATACAGACATACAGCCATACATACAGACATACATACAGCCAGACATTTTGTAAAAACCACTTTTTAGGACTCAGGGGGTCCCAAAACGGATATTCCACAAAAATCTCAACATCGATTTTTTTTGCGATCACTATACTTTCTCTATAGACTAGGTACTACAGTAATTTTTTTTTTTTTTTAACGTCCTGCTGTTTTGCACTTAAGGCTAATGAAGACGGGACCTACAGTTTTACGTGGAATCCGAACCACAGCCAACGATGTCTGTTAAGAAACCATTTAGAAAATTATTCGGGGTCAATGGGAATTAAACCCGGAACTTTTCCATTGATGGTTGCCATGACGATTGATAAAGCATTGACGCCTCAACAACCACGGCCATCGTGGCCTATTATAGTATAGTGAGAAAGTAAAATGGGATAGCTACCGTAAAATAAATTGCATTAACATTAAAAATCCGTATGTTTAAAAACCCACAGACGCGCTAGACCGCCTGCCATGATCATAAGAATCTAATATTAACCAGTCATTTCAAAATTAACTTTTCATTACACTCACTAAATTGTGTTTGATAATTTAATCTTTACATACATATATTAAAATCAAACAATAACGAAGAGTCGCCGGGTCCACTATTATAAAAATAAAACCTGTTTAAGCAATGAATCCAAATCAATCAAAACAAAAACACGAACTGTATAAGGTCATACGCAATAGATTTAGCCCAGTTATCCATCAACATAAAGCTACATTGTGAGGTGAGGTCTGTGTTTGTCCGACACTATGTTGTGGGGAAGGGGGGGGGGGGGTTAGCGCGATCAATCCTTGTCGTATAAATCAATCACAACAGCAATAACTTAGCCCGACATGCCATACGGTTCAGGTGACTAGACTGCCTGCAATGTGCGTTTACAGTGTTTTCGTTTGTCTATACTGTATTTAGATTTAAACGTTGTTGAGTAAGGACAGACACATTTTTAGTTTTGGTTATCCTTTTTTCACTATAATTTTTCAACAGTATAATTTTCATTTTAATTGCCTCTTTAAATACTAAGTTTATGAACTCTCTTCCACCACCCCCATTAGTGTATGGAAATAATGGACAACTCTTCGGGAATATAGATGAACTTTCGCTTTTAGTGAAAAGTTAAACCTAAAACACAAACAATAAGTTGAAATTTTGCATGGGTTTGTATAGCATAAAGTCCAAACTATAACTAAATTACAACAAACTTTTCAACTTCCTAACAATGGCGGTAGTTTGAAATGTTTGTTAAACGAATCGCCAGTGACTTAAACGTTATCTAAGATAAATACAACGGATTTGACATTTTTTGCAAATACAATTATGGACAAAATTAAAACAAAAATTGATATTGGTCATTGTAGAAAACTCAAACAGTATACGGGGGTTGGCGTGCGAAACACGCAATGCACTGTGTATTGAACTTACTCCCAACTCGGGGATTGGCGTGCGAAGCACGCAATGCACTGTGTATTGAAAATACTCCCAACACGGGGGTTGGCGTGCGAAGCACGCAATGCACTGTATATTGAAATTACTCCCACTACGGGGGTTGGCGTTTGAAGCACGCAACGCACTGTATATTGAAAATACTCCCAATACTGGGGTCGGCCGCTTTTCACAGTGTTCAGAGTCAAGCTCACATGTGCGTCCTTAGTAGTGAACGTGTTAAGCCCCATACCCCGGTCTAGTCCCCCTCCCCCCAGAAAATATCATACGGGCGCCCATTCTGCTTACAGTATTGTCGGAAGATGATATCAATCTGAAGGAACGGCTGCAGAATGTCATCCAGTTTGGCCGTCTTCCCGGTGATATATTCAATGATAATAAAGTTTAAGCAATAATTAGTCCAATAGTCATAGTTTATTTAAAGGCATTGCACGTATTATTAGAAGATTTCCTTTTTTAGAAATACAAGTGACAATTGCCGGGCTTGAAGTAAACTTTGCGAAACCACCAGGAAAAGAGAACGGTTCAGGAAAGGCGGTCGCTGTATTTTGCATGTTTTAAAGGATGAATTCCGCCTAAAACCATTTTGTTTATTGTTCGTTAGTGGTAGGCTAATTTTTACTTTGTCG
>JAGFPH010000301.1:139751-157010 GCA_018207615.1 Philaenus spumarius | reverse complement strand
ACGCGCGGAAAAACTCGAAATTTGCAACGTCTGCAATGATATATAGTATGATATCATATAGTAGACCTTTCACATGTTATTCTAAACTCTCACGAATACAAACTATACAGACAAACTTAGTACCGAGTTAAGTAAAATTATAAACGTCTCACGAATACAAACCATACAAACTCACTTAATAAGAACCGAGCAAAGTTGTTGTAACCGCTCCTAGATGGTGCTGATAAATTATCTTTTCTTTTACACGTAATATTTAAACCGATGGTAAAGTAATTGAAGTATTGCTAATTTGACAGTTTTCTTTAATCAAGCCTTAGTCTAGTGAATAACGTTGTGCCTTCCTGATCAGAAGATGCCGGGTTCGAATCTAGGCTAGGGAGACCAGATATCTAATCATATCTGTGGTTTGAGGGTAGGAGGGCGGAAGTAAAGCAAACGGTGGTTAGCTCATATATTTACTTTAAAACATCCAGGGAAAAAATACTAAACATTTGATTTCTTGATTTTTAGGACAAGTAAATAATCATTTTGCTAATGTGACCCTATGTTGTTCAAAACCTGCCACTGAAAAGTTTAAATATATAATAACGTAGACTATGTAAAAAAATGTTTAACAAATAATAGGCCTACAGTTTTAAAATTCTTATTATTGTACACATTTACCAAGTTAAAAATCTCAGCATAGATAGGTAGGCCTAGATTAGTAGGTTTTAATGCTGCTTTTAAATATTTGTGATGTGTATCTAATTAATCAGCCTGTGATTTTTCACGGGAGCTTACTAGTTGGTAGAATAGTCTATAGAGGACAAAGAAACATTCATTTTTAAGTGTAGGGAATATTGGCAATAGCTTTATCGATGTTCCCATCAATTAAAATAATATTTTGTTCAATATATTACGGGATACAATTTCACTTAACTACTGAATTTAACAGTTCCAAAGTATCCAAACGGACAGACACTAACGATCCATCACGGATACGCACAGTTTGTTGTTAAATCTATCGAACAAAAGTTTTACTTACAGACAATACGGGTCTAGACTCAGGGGAAAGGGGTGGTAACAGCCCACGAGGGACTTCTTAAGTGTGATTCCCCGCTCTGCGCTACTACAACCGGGTCACATACAAATTTCATGGAAATAATGTAAAGTCAAGCGACAAAAACAAAAGGGGTTATTGGGGAAAAGCAATTGAAGAGTTTTTGTTCCACGAATTATACTTTCAAAAAGAGTTTCCTTTATTTGTAATGTCTACAATCAATGGTTTGTATGTAAACACGCGATAGTTCTTCTCACGAAATTAATAATAATAATAATAATAATAAAAATAACCACTAACGTTAGTTGAGCAAATTTCCAAAATTGGATTAGTGTGTTTTAGGGTTTCAAACAACTATTTGGGAAATTAGTCTACTCCCTATGACTCGGAATAGCTGCTTGCGTGTACGATATATATATATATATAGATATTAGTAGAATTGTGTCCACCCCAGCCTCCAGCATCGGCACACGCATTGCTTCGTTCCGCTCGCATCAGAAAAACTGGCTTTGCGAGTTTGCACCTCGACCTCGATATGCACTACTTCGCTTCGCTCGCAGCGGACAAAACTGCAAGGTGAAAAATACAGATTACTTTTATGATATTTTACGTTTTGATTGATTTCGGGGGAACCAGACGGGTGTAAGGTCATATAAAATAAACTGTACCAGGAACTGGCACATACTTTCTCACAAACGTATTTAAATTATTAAACAGATTCACTGTGACTCGTAGGGTGGGGTAGGAGAGGTGATTTTTTATTAAAGTTGGAGATTAACTAATAAATATTATTATTATTAGCTAGAGAGAAAACTATTTCGATTTCGAACAAATTTGCACCAAACACGACAATTAGGTCTTTATTGATGCACGTAAAAAGATTTTGAATTTTTTTTAAAAACAACCCTCTTTATGGCCAAAAAACCAAAAATCAGTTATTATTATTATTATTATTATTATCTAAACGAGAATTTTTAGAAAGATACGGTTTTTGCATATGGTAGGGCACATTAAAGCCTACAAATAAGCCAAATTTTATCAAAATCGTTACAGCCGTTTTTTTTATAAAAAAATAATAACTGATTTTTTGGGGTTTTTTGCCCAAAAAGGGGTTGTTTTTCAAAATGTTTCAAAACCCTTTTTCGTGCATCTAAACATGCCTACTGGACATGTCTGGTGCAAATTTGGTTAAAATCGATCGAATAGTTTTCTCTCTATCTTTGTATACAAACAGACATACATACAGACATGCACACATACAGACAGAAATTTTGTAGAAAACACTTTTTTTGGACTCAGGTGGTCCCGAAACGGATATTTCCACAAAAATCTCAACATCGATTTTTTTTGCGATCACTATACTTTCTCTATACTACAGTATAGCGAGAAAGTAAAACAAACAAATTATGCAGAATAATCTCCTATATACATTTGTTTATATAAACCCCCAAAAATGTTTTATTCTAGTACGAAAAATATCAAAAAATTTCACTTCCAGTCAAAAAGGTGATTGCTGTTATTGGATTCTTTTGGCCAACGAATTCGCCAGAACGACATAGAAAACCTACATGTGTACCAAATGTTGACCAAATTGGACTTAAAATGTTGCCGTTTGATTGGACTAAGAATACGTCTTATTTAGTGGGAATAAACTAAAATACTAAAAGGTTTTGAACATTCGTTTTCATAATAGCTTTGTAAAAACAACCAGTATACTCAAGGCTTGGTTCTGTATGAAATATGTTATGCTAATCTGATGTATCTATATACATCAATATTCCTATAATAACAACACAGACTTAACCTAAAAGTTGTAAACGTATCCTTCACATAGAAAGTTGTAAATGGTTCACATAGATTCAAAGGTATACAGCTGATCAGCTGTTATATGTTAACGAATAAATCAAACAATATTTTTATTTGTTAGTAATGATATTGTAAGTAATGATTTGTCTTTGGTGCAGAAATAGCATATAAATGTACTGGTAGAGAGTTTTGAAACACTCTGTAGGTCTATATACATTACTACACGAAATGTAGAAATTTAATTTATATTAATTAAAACGTAGTAAATGTGTAGATTTCAAAGAGGATAATCATCATAATATTAACTTCATTCCTTGGGAAGATTTCCTTATTAGCGAATTTCCATAGGAAAGATAAGCTATTGTTGTGAAACTTATGGTGAGACACAAGGTCGGGAGCAATCAATGAATACCGATCATGGTGCCCAGAACACGTTTTGGGCTGTCATTAAAAACTTATTACAACACACAAGCACGTTTTTTGATCGGAAGAGAATTTAAATAAATAAAGTGTAATATTCTGAACATTTTGTTTTTGAAGTTATACTTCTTTGCGCCCGTTGTAATCGGGATGGGGTGTCGGTCGAGAAACCGCGTAACGCGTTAGGAGTAAAATCCGAAAAGTGCCTTTTCATACCTTTTCTCTACAAGAGATACCTCAGGAGTCTCGGTGGGTGAGTGGTTAACGCACTCGACTTCCACGCTAGAATCCCTGGTTCGATCCCCGGCTGGGAAATTTTTTTTGCAAAAATTAAAGGAAAGTATACGAATATACGAATGGCCAAAGAAGTATAACTTCCACCGTCTGGTCCGACGCAGACCCATTTTTTTTAACGATCTTATAAGCCGTCTGGTTCCCCAAAATCAATCAAATCGTAAATTACCATAAAAGATCCGTTTATAATCCACGTAGGCCAACGTCCAGGAAGCAAATTAGCGAAGCAAGTCATCTGCGACCGAAGCTAAGCAGTCCAAAATCCCAGGTCGCGAGATCGAGGAGCAAACTCTCAAACTTCGAGCGGAACGCGTGAGCCGGGGATACAGTCTGAGAGAGAACAAATTCTACTAATATATTTCGTACACCAGGCGACTATGCAGCGCCTTCGTGTGTAGACAGTTTACCAAAAGATTGGTTGAACCCTAGAACAGATAAACATAATTTAGGAAATTTGCTCAACTCATGTCAGCGGTTCAGCTGCGTGGTCGAATTATTTTAACACGCATCGGTACGACCGTTAGTCAATGACAGTAGTACTAGTTTAACACTAGGGGCTCTGCCCCTGGACGCTTCGCGTCCCAACCCCATCTCGGCCTTCGGCCTCAGATGACTGCTTCGCTTCGCTCGCAGTTGGAAAATTCGCTATAGAATCTCGTTAATCTTTGGCTCATTTGTACATAGGTGACCGAGCAAAAATCAGCTGTTTTATTTGGCAGCTGACTCAAACTTATTAAACATTGTCTCCATAAGATTAACATGGGAAATATGAAGGATTGTGCGCCGGAGCTCCTTCTCGAGTGAATAGCGGCTGAAAGGATGATTGAATCTTGAATCTGATGGAAAATCATCAGTTTGAAATTAAATTTTCTACAACTTTTGTATTTAACATTTTTTGCTATCTATTACCGTTTTCTTACAAAACTCGATACAAAGTGAAAAAGTTAAAAAAAATTGAAAAAATCTTTCCCGTCCAAAAGGTGCTTTCAAAATTTAAAGTTATAGTTATAGTTATAGTTATAGTTTAGCTTTTGTAGCTTTATCACTGAGGATGGCGACTTTGTCGTTGAAACGCGTTTGATTTATTAAACGTATTTGTTGTGAGATTTTGTGTTATTGTTTTATTTCATCTAAAATTTATAGTTTTAACTTTTAGCAATTTTTCTGAAAGTTTCTCGTCGAGAGCTTTAATTCAAGTACAAGGTTGACGGGGGTCCGATTACGGGAAGTGCCTCATAATTAATGTCAATGAATTAGTGTTACCGTCTAGCTTTATGTAGATATCTGGCTAACAGTCACCATCACAACCTTGTAGGCTACACACGCAAAATCCTATATATAAATACGTCCCACCTTTCTCTACGCCGTTAAATTATCGACTGCAGCACACAGAAAACGTTAATGAAGATAAACACGGTCTGTCTGTCTGTTCTAATTGGCAGTCGCCATTCCAATCCCACCTCATTTAACCTGTAACGGCTTCTACCATAGGTTTAAAACGCTGCTTTGGTGTCGCCGTCCATCATTTGTTGATCCAGCATAACATGGCACTACAAACAGCTCCAGTGACTGCACCGCCCGTGTGCCCCAGCCTTACAATTTATAGGTGACTGTCGTATTACCAAATGTGACTTGTTCTGGAAAAGGGCAGCTTATGGTAGCAGAGCGAAAAACATAAAGGGTCTTCTATACCTTGCGTAAAACAGCAAAAATATGCACTTCGTACTACAATGTTGCGAACGCCGTTTTTCAACCTAAAAAGTTGTAAAACATCTTAAATTGTTCTTAAAGGCTTTGTGCTTTTGTCTTATATCTAGTAATTGAAAGCAATCGACGGCAACTCCTTTTAATCAACAGATTAACTGAGTAAAAATCGATTACTTTTAACGCATTTTTTGGGAGTTTAAGCAGTAATTTCAATATTTTAAGCTAACACGTAAAAAATATAAAGCCTTCTTTATAACTTAAAGTAGTTTCCCAGATTATTAATTTATAAATAGAATCCGAAACACGGTATTACGAATGCATGTTTCAACGATTTTGCGGCTTGAGTCAGACCTTTCGTATTGAAATCATACGGCACACGCGTGAGTTTTCTTCAAGGTAAAGAAGAGCCTTCAAAGAAATCAAAAGTTACCAACTTAAATTATTGCTGTTTCTGTTTTGCGATATTTATCGAAATTCCATGGAAAGATGAGTTATTGCAGTGACCCCTAAGGTCGGGAGAGGTCAATGAGCACCGATCATGGTCCACAAAACACGTTTTATCGTGTCATTAAAAATTGTATACACGTATGTGTTCGCACTCTTGCGGCCGCATTTTACAAAAATGTGATTTATTTTTTTGTACGTCCGATTTGATCCAAATTTGGTACACACAGTGGTTTTCAGGCTCGGATGTGTTAGTTAGGCAACAAAATCTAACCACCGGAAGTAATTGTTTTTACTTTCTCACTATACTATAGTAGGGTATAGAGAAAATATAGTGATCGCAAAAAAGTCGATGTTGAGATTTTTGTGGATATATCCGTTTTGGGACACCCTGAGTCCAAATAGTGTTTTTTACAAAATGTCTGTATGTATGTATACAAAGATAGAGCGAAAACTATTCGACCGATTTCAAACAAATTTGCACCGGACATGTCAAGTAGGCCTGTATAGATGCACGAAAATCGGTTTTGAATTTTTTTTTAAAACAACCCCCTTATTTGTAAAAAAAACCCCAAAACAGTTATGATTTTTTTATAAAAAACCGCTCTAACGATTTTGATGAAATTTGGCTTATTTGTAGCCTTTAGTGTACCCTACCATATGCAAAAAACCGCATCTTTCTAAAAATTCTCGTTTAGCTAATAATAATAATAACTGATTTTGGGGGGTTTTTTGGCGAAATGGCGAAAACTATTGGATTGATTTCAAACAAATTTGCACCAGACATGTCAAGTAGGCCTGTTTAAATGCACGAAAAACGGTTTTGAAAAATTTTGAAAAACAACCACCTTATTCGTAAAAAAAACCCAAAAAACAGTTATGATTTTTTATAAAAAAACCGCTCTAATGATTTTGATAAAATTTGGCTTATTTTTAGCCTTTAACGTACCCTACCATATGAAAAAAACCTCATCTTTCTTTAACTTCTCGTTTAGCTAATAATAATAATAATAACTGATTTTTGGGGGTTTTTTGGACCAAAAGGGAGTTGTGTTTCAAAATTTTTTTTCGAGCATCTATACAGGCCTACTTGACATGTCTGGTGCAAATTTGTTCGAAATCGATCGAATAGTTTTCACTTTAGGTAATAATAATAATATTTATTATTTACTCTCTACTTTAATTTACTATCCCATCTCCTACTTTAATACAATTATGAAAGTCACGGTTGGGGTTACATACGGGGGTTGGCGTGCGAAGCACGCAATGCACTGCGTATTGATAATATTCCCAATATGCGGTTTGGCGAGCGAAGCACGCAATGCACTTTGTATTGAAAATACTCCCAATACGGGGGTTGGCGTGCAATGCACTGTGCGTCGGTCACTTCTCATAGTGTTCAGTGTCAAGCTCACATGTGCGACATAGCAGTGAACATGTTAATAATTTAAATATGTTTGTGAGAAAGTATGTGCCAGTTTCTGGTACCGTTTATTTTTATTATTATAGTATTCTTTCCAACAACTTAATGCCATACACTTAATATTGTTATCAACGTACGTACGTGAGTAGCAATATAATATAATAGCTGATGTCACCAATCATCTGTTGATTAATACTTTTGGGTTATGTTTACAACTTCAATCAATAATATAACGCCTTGTGAAGTAGATTTTTGCAAATAAGAGTTATTAGGACTAATGTAGGCCATAATAAGTTATAAGATTTGCTATGAAGTTATAAAATGAATATAAATACAACGTTTTATCATCAATATATTCATTTATACGAATTTAAAGAAGAAATACCAATTCGTTTAACTCCGGATACATTCTTGTAACATAATAAACATATTCGATTATTAATTTTTCATTCTAATATTAATTAACTTCTAAATCATTTGATACATCAATACGAAATGAAAAGCTATTAAAAGGTAATATTTTTATCTTTATTTTGATATATATAATAATGTATATAAATACGAAATATTAACAAACAGGCCTTCAGTTTTATAATCCTTATAATTGCACACATTTACAAGTTAAAAATTCCCTCAGCATAGTTACGTAGTCCTTGATAAAGTCTGTTGTTTTTTTTAAATGATGTATTTCTCATGTGTATCTAATTAATCTTCCTGTGATTTTAGACGGTGCTTAGGCCTGCTTCCTATAATATAAAAACGAATGTTAGTTTCTTAGCTTCTTTGTCCTATATAGGCTCAAAAACTATTAGACCGATTTCACTAAAAATTTCACAATTTATCCACATTGTCAGGAGTGGTTAGACGTTACAATTGCTACGGTCTTAGGGGTTGAAAAGGGGTTCCTACCCCTATACAATAAATACAAACTAAACTAACTTCCTACAAGCTATAAAGCAAAAATAATGTAATACTATTTTTAAGTGATGCAAAAACTATTTTCAATTTGATTGCTTAAATCAAAGGAACGAGATGGAATAACTACCCTTAAAATTAAATCAGCAATAGGGAATCATTGCAGGGTTCACTAGTCAACTCCTATAAAAGCAGTGTACGTACATGAGTAACATATAATATAACAGCTGATTTCACCCATTATCTATAGGTCTAATACTTAAACAAACCCAGTGTAGATTATAGTTTGGGGTTATGTTTACAACATCAATCGTTATAATTTCTTGTGAAGTTGGTTCTTTTAAATATGAGTTATAGAACTAATGTATGCTATAATATACGTTACTAGATGCCCGATCCGGCTTTGCACGGATAGACAAATCAAAGTTAAATGTATATTATTTGAGTTAAACAAAAAAATCATTAAATATATTACACTATGTATTTCTTATGGGGATTTTTAGTAACTTTGACCCCTGAACCTACCCTAAAATTTCGAATCTTTGGAAAATCTTAGCGAGCACCTAGGGCCCTAGAGGAAGCTACATACCAAATATCGTTTCAATCCGTTCAGTAGTTTTTGAGATTTCGTGACGAGTCAGTGAGTGAGTGGTATTTGGCATTTATATATTAAGATAATATTTATTTTCTATAAGGTTATAAACTGTAGGCTATGTAAATACAACATCTT
The DNA here is from genome assembly GCA_018207615.1 of Philaenus spumarius. Taxonomy (NCBI): domain Eukaryota; kingdom Metazoa; phylum Arthropoda; class Insecta; order Hemiptera; family Aphrophoridae; genus Philaenus; species Philaenus spumarius. The sequence goes on along the minus strand of JAGFPH010000301.1, from coordinate 148,232 downwards.
ATCATCAATATATTCGTTTATAGAAATTTAAAGAAGATACCCAATCGGTTAACTTCAGAAACATTCGTACATCTTCGTATAACATATAAACATATTCGATTATTAATTTCTTCGCTATAATATTAATAACTTCTAAATCATTTGATCTATCAAAATGAAATAAAAAGAAATTAAAAGATAGCATTTTTATCTTTCTTTAAATATATAATAACGTATGTAAATAAAAATGTTTAACAAATAGGCCTACATTTTTATAATCCTTATTATTGTACACATTTACCAAGTTAAAAATCTCCGTCAGCATAGTTGCGTCGTAGGCCTAGATAAGTATTCCATAATGTTGTTTTTTAATAGTTTGTTTTTAAATGATGTATTTCTGATATGTATCTAATTAATCAGCCTGTGATGATTTTTGATGGGGCTTACTTGTGTTTATATAAATAACGTAAGCTTAAAATATGGGTAAGCGTAAGATGTATGAAAAGTCCTTTCAAAACACCCTGTATAAAGGGAAATAAATACGGAGCTATATAAATAAATGCACACTGTACGACTCTCAGTATAAACACGCCTTCCTACAATTCCGCCGGTATAGTGATCGCATATGTGGCTAGAGGTGCGAAGGTGTATGCAGCTCTTTAATTAACTCCCCCCCCCCCTTTACCCTGCGTCGTAAAAGGTGGCTATTACAGACAGCCGACGCTCAGCGTCTTGCCCTCCCCCTCCCCCTCGGTAGACTCCAGCTGTAGCCAGGTGGGGAAAGCAATCTCTACACACTATTTATGTCACAAACAACTTTGATCTGTATACAATCCGTTTATAATTAGTACGACTCTAAATAATCTGATTCTGGTTGGACGGACGTGGGTTTATTTTAACATTGTAATTGCCTCGCCCGTTCCATCTTTACACTGTATTGACTCCATTGTAGGGAAACCACCAGGGCTAAATACTGTCGTTAGAAATGAGAGAGTTATATGAAAGAACAAATTTAACACTGTAAACATTCGAAGCATGACTGGACTTCTCACTAGCTGTGGTACCAAGTAAAACCAATAATCCTTCACACAAGCTATACCTCGCGTAAAACAGCAAAAATATGCACTTCGTACTACAATGTTTCGGACGCCGTTTTTCAACCTAAAAAGTTGTGAAACATCTTAAATTGTTCTTAAAGGCTTTGTACTTTTATCTTATATCTCATAATTGAAAGAAATCGACGGCAACTCATTTTAATCAACAGTTAAATGAGTAAAAATCGTTTATTTTTAACGAATTTTTTGGGAGTTTTAAGCAATAGGCTAACTTTCATATTTTAAGCTAACACGTAAAAAATATAAAGCCTTCTTTATAACTTAAAGTAGTTTCCCAGATTATTAATTTATAAATAGAATCCGAAACACGGTATTACGAATGCATGTTTCAACGATTTTGCGGCTTGAGTCAGGCCTTTTTCATTGAAATCATACTGCATGTACACTCGGGAGTTTTCTTCAAGGTAAAGAAGAGGGGAAGCATTTATTTAGTATGGTTAAACATAAATATGAAACAATTAAGTATATGTCAACTATTTTGTACGTTGTAGGCCTATATCTGTAAAACTCTACGGTAATCCACAGTTTATGTAAGGTGAATATTAGCGAATTTCCATAGGAAAAATGAGCTATCGCAGTGACCCTTGTGGTAAGACCTAATGTCGGGAGTAGCAAATGAGCACCGATCATGGTCCCCAGAACACGTTTTCGGGTGCCATTAAAAATCGTATGTAGGCCTATATATGTGTTCGCACTCTAGCGGCCGCATTTTAAATCCGATTTGGTCCAAATTTGGTTGGTTGTCTACGTCGCTTAAACGAATTCGTTAGCCAAAAAAATCCCACAACCGGAAGCACATTTTTTGACCGAAAGTAACTATTTTTTTAGATTTTTCCTAAGAGAATGTTTTTTTTGAGTTTTTTCTAAAAATATAAATGTAGGATGTTATTCAGCACATTTTGTTTTTTACGCGCTCTCATATCTCGCTTGGTTCCACCAAAATCGATCAAAACGTAAAATACCATAAAAGTATCCGGTTCAAAGCAATGCGGCGGATTCTACCGCGGGGTTTGCGTGCGAAGCACGCAATGCATTTCGTATTGAAGATAATTCCAATACGGGGGTTGGCGTGCGAAGCACGCAATGCACTGTGTATTGAAAATACTCCCAATATGATTATTGGGGTATCGTTAAAAATTGTATAGGCCTATATATGTGTTCGCACTCTAGCGGCCGCATTTTACGTCCGATTTGGTCATAATTAGGTACACATGTTGGTTTTCTAAGTGGCTCGGACGAGTTAGTTAGGCAAAAATCCAACGATTTTAAATAGGAACGATAAAAAGTAGCCTAGATTGACCTCTGGAAAGTCCTTTACATGCAAATGAAAGTTTCGTCAAAATTGGTACGGAACTCAGCCATACCGGAGATTAGTCCAGACAAACAGACAGAGACAGAAAGGCAAAAATATGTTCAGGTTTTGGTAGAGTGTGAGCTATATAGCCATATGAGCTTAGAAAAAGTATTTATTTTGAAATGACAAACAGACACTTTAATTTTATTTATATGTATATGTTATATATTTTAAATATTCAATACGTTTTGAACGTAGTAAAGAGGTTGATATATATTACCTTCCTACCACGTAGCATCATCTTGTAGCCTACTGTATACAGCGAAGGTACAGCAGAGCCTGTTAATACAAACACTTAATATTCACGCGCTGTGGTAGTATCCGTGTCTGTTGTCAGGTATTTCTAAACAAATTACAAGAATCTTGAGGAAGAGAGGAAACTAAACATGCCGCCAATTAACACGGCAAGGCAAGACACTGTTATGCAAATTAGACTTATCTCGTGTTGCCATGACAACGGTGTAATCGAAACCCTTCCCTTTCTACCTTGGCTCAGGTATTGGGATAGGCGAACTTTTACTTCAAGCCGAGAAGACCCGAACGATTTATCGAGTCCGATTTATTACTCTGCGGTACATAAAGTTGTCCGAATCTTTAAAGAGATCGATTTAAGGTTTAATAATAATTCGCCCACGCAGCTGAACCGCTGACGTGAGTTGAGCGAATTTCAAAAATTAAGTTTGTAGGCCTATGTTTTAGGGTTTCAACCAACAATTTGGGAAATAGGTCTATTCACGACGGTGCTAAATAGCTGCAAAATGCTTCGCACGCCATTCCGCAAATTGGGAGTATCTTCAATACACAAAACATTGCGTGCTTCGCACGCCAACCCCCGTGTTGGTATTATCTTTCGTTTAGAAAGAAAGCTATAAGAGATTGAAAAAAATGTTAAATACAAAAGTTGTAGAAAATTAAATTTCAATACAACGATTTTCCGTCAGATTCAAGATCCAATCATCCATTTAGCCACTATTCATCCGAGAAGGGAGGCTCCGCCCAAAGTCTTTAAAGCTAGACGGGTTCACCGATTCACTGACATAAACTCCCCATAATCGACCTCATTCATGAATTAAAGCTCTACACGAGAAACTTTCAGAAAAATTGCTAAAAGTTAACATTTTTAATTTTGAAAGCACCTTTTGGGCGGGAAAGATTTTTCGATTTTTTTTTTCAATTTTTTCATTTTTCCACTTTGATCACGTTTTGTAAGAAAACGGTAAGAGATAGAAAAAAAATGTTAAATACAAAAGTTGTAGAAAATTTAATTTAAAACGGGAAATTTGCCATCAGATTCAAGATCCAATCATGCGTTAATGAGTTTGAGTCAGCTGACAAATAAAACAGCTGATTTATGCTCGGTCACATATGTACAAACGAGCCAAAGATTAACGAGATTCTTTAAAGAATCTTCCAACTGCTAGCGAAGCGAAGCAGCCATCTGAGGCGTGGTTGGGACGCGAAGCGTCCAGGGGCAGAGACCCTAGTTTAATTATAATCCTACTAAATGTATTTAAATTATATGAATAAGCCTAATAGGCATTTAATGATGGTTGCCCACATTGGTTTAATAGCACAAATTAAATGTGACGTCAGTATTTTAGCAAACAATTTGTAATAAAATAATTCCATCACGCAGCTATAATAATTGTTTAGTCTATGTAAGAACAAAAAGCATGGCTTATGGATTTTAATCATTTAATAAAAAGCAAATCCCTAATCCTATTACTTTAAATGAGCAATTCTTGTACCTATCTTTGTATCTGTCGCGGATCTCGAAAACGGCTCTAACGTATTCAAAGAAATTTTGTATTTAGGTGTAGTTTCGATTTTTAAGAACACCCATAAAGTTGTATATCGTTTAAAAAACATAATTTTTTGAGAAAATCTAATTTAAAAGTTGAAATTTTTTAACATAGGGTCTTATTTATGGGTTGCCATGTTGGTTACAAAATAACAACGAAATAGTAAGCGATCAAAACTGCTGTTTATAAACAAGCCGATTTATACTGTTTTAGCACGTTGGAAATAGAGTCGAATAGAACTGAGATCATTTGGATAGTTTTTAATTACTGTTAAAAAAACCAGCTAATTTATACTGTTTTAGCACGTTGGAATTAGAATAAATTGGGCCTGATTTAACAATTTATTTTGTTCAAAAAAAAGGTAAACTTGGCAAAGATGGATAAATTCTAACAGTCAATTTTGTAATATAGGCCTGGCTCATTTCTGAAACATAGTATTGAGGTTATGTTAATCCTGCAATAATTGTTACTATATTTAGGCCTGGTTTCAAAACTTTAGTCGACAGAAGATAGTAGAACTAGGACTAAAATCGTAATGAAAGCCTCTCACGTTTCTAAAGCACGTATTTGAGGTTATAATTAATCTTGTAATTACTGTTAATGTATTTAAGCCTGGTTTCATAATTTTACAAATCTATGTACAAACGAGCCAAAGATTAACGAGATTCTTTAGCGAATTTTCCAACTGCGAGCGAAGCGAAGCAGCCATCTGAGGCCGAAGGCCGAGGCGGGGTTGGGACGCGAAGCGTCCAGGGGCAGAGCCCCTAGTTTAAATTAAAGCAAATACAGTAGTTAACATTTCAAGCACATGCTTATCTATGTACAATATAATAGGAGTTTATCCTATTTAAAAAAAACACCACAAGAAAACACATTTCACCCAGAAACAATTAAACGGAACTGTTTTTACACCGACAGTAAAAGAAAAAACAATACGGCGTCTACAGTCTACAGATATGCGTCTAAGTGGCAATAAATTGGATCCGTTTAGGCGACGTTAGATCGGGGGGTTAAATTTGGAATCTTGTAAGGCGGGAAATTGTTGTTCGTTACCAATGGCAACCACACCTGCTGGCTCGTAAAATTATATAGCCTCCTGAACCAGGTTAGCCAACTTGGCACGCTTTTATTGTGACGACTAATCGAAGCTGGATTTACTCGTACCAACTGTGCATACGAAAATGAAAAAGTTCATATTGTTGTTCTTGTTAGTTGTGAGTAGGTGTCAAAGGCTCTGTCGCAGTGTTTGAATACAGGATGTCTGATAAGTCAAGAATACGTTTCAATATTGTTGACAGTAAAGTACGTTAGCGGGCAGTTAGTGATGGCACTCAGTTGCTTTTAACTTTACTCGCTTCGCTCGCCAACCCCCGCGGTTACTCTCGTCGAAGCAAATGCAAACATATTATTTTATATAAATAGGCCCTACTTACAAATTCTAATATGTCTTATTTATTTTAATCAGGATGTAACATAGTGGTTTCTTATTTTTAAATTACTTAATTTACTAAGGGTTTATTCTCTAGCTTTAAGGAAAGTAAAACAATCAACATTTTTACAACATTTGCACCTCTTAGCAGCACGCGACAAAATGTTAAGCTATGATACTTTCTTTATGTATGTTTTAAGAAATAAATGTACAAATTTTCAGCTCACTAACTTTAAAGAAAATATAACAATTCATTTTTATTGTTTTAGGGGTTGTTATCACATTTTCACCCCTTAGCGCACGCGAAAAACGCTAATCTAGTTTACTTTTTCTATGTATCTTCTTATAAGAAATAAATGTACAAAATTTCAGCTCTCTAGCTTTAAGGAAAGTATAACAAGTAATATTTATTGTTTTAGGGGTTGTTTTGATCCTAAACCAAAATTAATTCTAGCCTATGTTACTCAAGGATAGTGTAGATTTTTATTAGTAAAACTATTTTTTCAATCGATTCAGTAGTTCCAGAGATTACCCCTTAGAAGCACGCGACAAAATGCAAATCTAGTTTACTTTTTCTATGTATCTTGTAAGAAATAAATTAACAAAATTTCAGCTCTCTAGCTTTAAGGAAAGTATAACAATTAATATTTATCGTTTTAGGGGTTATTTTAAACCTTAAATCAAAATGAATTCTAGACTATGTTACTCAGGGATAGTGTAGCTTTTTATTAGTAAAACTATTTTTTCAATCGGTTCAGTAGTTTCAAAGATTACCCCCTACATACAAACAAACAAACAAATTTTACCTTTTTATAATATTAGTAGCCTACAGATTAATAATATCTCCAAAACTAAGATGGTAAATAATGTTAAATGACCAAATAAAATTATTTCGGATATTTTATAACAGCAGTTATAATAAAGGTTAAAAGAACCAGCAAGGTTCAGGTGTACACTTTAATAAAGAAAACTAACCTAAAAGTTAGAAATACAAATAATTGCTTCAAAGTTTGAAATCAGCTGTTAATGGAAATATTAGAGCAAACACATGTTTCATCTGTTACCTTATTCAATTGGTTGCTATGGTAATAAATGTAAATACATGTGTTGCTTCATCAGTCTAGGCCTAACATAAGAATTTTTTCCGACGTTTTAAATATTGAAATAAAAAGAGTTTTTATCAAAATGAATTATAGTTAGTAATTATATGTTTACTCAGGGATAGTGAAGCTTTATATTAGTAAAACTATTTTTTCAATCTGATCAGTAGTTCCAGAGATTACCCCGTACAAACAAACAAACAAATTTTACCTCTTTTTAATCTATATATATATATATATAAATCTTGTGTCACAGTGTTTGTTATCGAATTTCTCTGAAACAGCTTCACCGATTTTTATGAATTTTTTGTATGTATTTGGTAGAGGTATAAGAATAGGTTGTAGGCTATGTTTTATACCCCTAGGTAATAAATTCTCTAGCTTCCTCTAGGGCCATAGGTGCTCACTAAGAAAAAGGTTTTCAAAAAATTCGAAATTTTAGGGAGGGTTTGGGGGGATCAAAGTTACTAATCACGAAATCTCAAAAACTACCAAACGGATTGGAATGAAATTTGGTATGCAGCTTACTCTAGGGCCCTAGGTGCTCGCTAAGACAGGTTTTCAAAAAATTCGAAATTTTAGGGGGGTCAAATTTCCTAAAAATCCCAATAAGAAATTCATAGTATAATATATTTATTGACATACATTTAACTTTGATTTGTCTATCCGTGCAAAGCCGGATCGGGCCAGTTAGTATTATTATAGGTAAGTACGAAGTTCTACCGAAAATATATTCTACGTTAAATTATTTAGCTTACAAATTGTGCTAGGAAACACGCAATGGTAGTTCATTAGTACAAAATAAACTTATTTTCTCAGGTATAAGGAACTAAATGAATGCGACAGGAATCTCTTCGAAACAAATATCCCATCCAGATCTGTTGTAGCTAATATATGGGCGCGGATGGTTTTAGCTTGTCCCGTTTTTACGACGTACGAACTACAAACCGACGCATAAACTCCGACGATTCCCGACGCCGTAAAATGTCGGGCGTCGTCACGGGTTTTTACGATTCGCTTTCTCTCTCTACAACTGATTATTACCTATTCCAACGTGTCCTTTTATAGTTTGCAATATATAGTCGATGTTTTCAACAACGCCTTTACGTTTCCCACGTGTTGGTATTGTGTGTGTATTTTGTGTATTACTATACGTTTCTCTCTTTAGACTTAGTAGTGTCTTTGGTTTTTATATTTTCAGGATTGTCACCCATTGTACCTTGCGATTGGGACGTTAAAATCTAATTTTAATCCGGGAGTTCCTCTCACAGCAGTAAAGTACGTATTACACTATGGAATAAGTAAACATTTCTTTGATCAAAGATTTTCTATCAAAGATATTTGATCATTCTTTGACAAACTAATTCGTACATCAAACTTTGATGAATCCGTGACATGCTGTAAACTTTTTCAAAGATTTGTTTTAAAGAATAAAGTAGGCTACTAAAATATTAGTGCAGTACGCATTTTTAGGTAACGGCTAACGTCAAAATATATGGATATTTTCAGTTTTTATATCCTATGTTCCTTTCTTTTTATATTTGTAATACGATGCCGAAATTGACATGGAGAGTTGAAGCTGTGAAAACTTTTATTTTACATTACGAAAAGAAGAATGTTTGTGAACATTCACACAAATGCCTACAAAACCTGTGATGCCAGGCAGAAATCTTAAGAATAAATTACAAAAATGTTTGTAATA
>JAGFPH010000301.1:125420-139351 GCA_018207615.1 Philaenus spumarius | reverse complement strand
CAAATAGTACGTTTTTATGACTGAAAACACACCTGACCCTGTTTACTGTGTTTCTTCTACTGAGCCGAACTTGGCCGAGAGTCGACGCCTTCTATCTGCTGGACGCTGCATGACGAGGTAGCGCGCACTTGACCGGCCCAGCACAGACCTGCCATGAACTGCACAGCCCAGCAAGTTCCGCATTCTCCTCCGACCTTCCGCTTCCAGCATACTGGTTGCTTCTGTTGCAGGTTCGGGCTGTTGCAGGACAAGTGGGCGCTACTACACTGAAATACATGATAACAATCATATTTTGGTTTTTGCAGGGCATGGCATGACATGAAATGGCATAGCATGACATGGAATGGCATGACTGTGCAGGACCAGTGCGCGAGATGCTTAAAACTGCTGATTCGCACTAAAAGCCTAACAACACAATTATTTTAGGTTAGGCTTGTGCATGCACGTTTCTTGAATGCATTTACATTCTATACTATAACAACCAATCTAGCAAATTAAGAGTCAATTAATTATTCTTCACAACCAACACCTTTTCATGAAAACTATATGTTACTCGCAGAAGAGCAAGATTGCTCAATTTGGTGTGGGGAGATATGTACAGTAATCTAGCATAATATCCTCTGTCCCCACGAAGCCAATCCTCAAGATATGCAACACCCAGACAGAAATGTTCCCGAGAGGGCATGCAAAGCACAAACCCATGACAGCATGTTTGACTACACTGCGAAAAGTTTGCCCCAGGGCCTAGAATGATCGCACGCCCGTTACCTTAAGAAGTAAGGTCCCTTCGATTTCGGCTTCTTTCACGTTCCAGTGAAGACTTGTCTTCAAATCCAACAGATTTATTAGGTTATGTTACTATTATAGGCTAAATAATTTGATCATGCAGCTGGACAAAATCATGTTGTATGGTTTCAACCAACAATTCCGTCTTCTCACGACCGCACTGGATAGAATTTGTTTGCACCTAAGCCTCAAGCATCGACTGACGCGCTGCTTCGTTCCACTCGACCTTGCGGCCTTTGGTTATGGATTGCTTCGCTTTGCTCGCAGCGTATCAACTCGGCCGTCTGCCTCGGGTCAGAAGACGTCCTCACAGTAAAATCCCCCTTGAGGATTTTATCTAGGTACTTATATGGTATTTTACGTTACGATCAATTTTGGGGGAACCAAGCTAGCTATAAGGTGGTGTAAAAAATAAACTGTGTAGAATAATACCCCCTACATTTATTAGTTTAGTTAAAACCCTAAAAATTCTATCTTGTACGAAAAGTCTAAAAAAATAGTTACTCAAAAAACGTGCTTAATGTGCTTTTGCTTCCTAACGAACTGGTCCGAGCGACTTAAACAACCAATGTCTGTACCAAATTTTCACCAAATCGGATTTAAAATGCGGCCATCATTTTTAATGACACCCAAAAACGTGTTCTGGGGGCCATGATCGGTGCTCATTCACTACTCCCAACGTCCCAACCTAAGGGTCACAGCAATAGCTCTACTTTCCTATAGAAATTCGTTATTAAAAAAGGGTGTACGAATAGATGAGTATATGAATTCGGCACATGTAAAACGCACTGTACACTGACTTACTGTATGTACAAAAGGATTTGGGGAGTAAACCTCCCATAGTACCCTTAGAGATGGGGTGGGATGGGCATGTTTTGTAGAAACAATATAAAGCGACAATAGTTTCAAGGTCGCTGAAATGAATAGTGACTCTGCAAACATATTTTAAGTAATATCTTGTGCAGCGAAAACTAAAAATGATTGTTTACCCCTCGAGCTTGAAATAAAACGCAAATGTTGACCTATTAGTAGCGCTAACGATACAACGTCTAAATTTTCCATTTGCACCACTAAAATTATTTCAGAAAATTGCTGAATTTAATAAAACGTAGAATAGTTAGGCTTACTAAACGTCCGGGATTTCCCTGCACAGTCCGGGTTTCGAGCTTGCGTCCGGGGAAATGTCAGGGGTTGATATTTATCCGGAGTTTTTGACAACCTGGGAAAAATTCGATGGATCGAAGGGATATATTACAGCGGACAGTTGGCACGAATTGGAAGCAAATGGAACTTGCGTGAATGATGTAGGTCCTAAGAACTGTGGCGATGGATGAACTTTTTGATGAAAGTGCTTCAATAGCAGAAGGTCTGTATAAACTTATGCCAGAATGGAATACTCTCCCAGACGAAAAAAAACCGACATCTATAGAAAAGTGGTAATTTGTATTTAATGTACTAAGCCTTCAATGTTTAATTCACAAACCTTTCAAAAGTCGTGGCATTTGCAATGTGCGTTACCGGCAGAACGAATTTTCTCCATCGGGAGGAATGGTCGGCAGAAAGAGGGAGACTTTCAACTTCCGTAGTTAGAGAACTGTTAAACGTAAAAATAAATTCGATCGTGTCTTGTTTAGACGTTTACGATAAAATAAAAGACAATAAACAGTTTCTTTCGAAGGTTATATCAGAAAAGTACATAAACAAATCAACAAGCAATAACGATCAACTCCCGGGGCCCAGTTGTTCAAAGTAAAAAGGACATTGTTCAGGAAAGTTGTTTACTTTATTATAAAGTAAAGTCTTCATATCACTTATTATATTGTTTACACATTTCATTGTTTAATTTGCGATCTTAGAATCTCAAACCTTTATGCTTCAAAATTGTTCTTAATAATAATAAAAACCTTCTCTTTTTTGTGGTAAAATGTAAATTTTTTGTCATTTTGTTTCCCCTCCTTCAACTCGTCAACACCCCCCTCCCCCCTCGCCAACCGGGGATGGGTCTGCAAAATTATGGCAATTCCAAGTAGCCTATAGTAAAGTTATGAGGTTGCCGTTAGCGAATATGGCTTTTTTAACTCATGCTTTTGCCGCAACTACGTGTGAAGCTTCTGGGCCGCCCCCTACACTAACCATAAAACTACTGGATTTACTTCGTAAGCAATTTATCTGTTTTTCTTACATGTTGCTACCTTGTCATATTTGTCACTACCGATAACACGCAACGATATGACGTGTTACCTATGCAGCCAACATTCATTTGGTCGGATGTTTTGATATCGAATGATCCAATCATTTCTCGGAATACTATCGGCTCTGCGCTTACTTAGCAGTTTTAACCAACACGCTACACATTCTCTGCGTGAGTTGTTTTGTAAATACATTGTTTACTGTTAAGGCTAGATAAATTTACAAAATGTCTACCTTATCAAAACAGCTGTATGTGTCATACAACTGGGTTTACTTAGAAAATAATTCACTCAGCTCAACCGCTCACGAATTTCCAAAATTGAGTTTATATTTTTGAAGGTTTCAACCAACAATTTGGGAAATTTATCTATTTAAGAAGGCGCTGAATAGCTGCCTACCTGAACGAAATATACACTAGTAGAATTTGTTAGCACCTCAGCTTCCACGCTCTGGTACTTCAGCCTCCAGTGCTTCCTTCGGACAGTTTGCACCCCCGACCTTGCGTCCTCGAATTATGGACTGCTTCGCTTCGCTCGCAGCGGACAAACAGAAGCTGCCCCGCGGTAAAATCCCCATCGAGGATTTGAATTAAGTACTTTTATGATGTTATGATTGATTTTGGGGGAACCAGACGAGCTATAAGGGTACGTAAAAAAGCAAAATTGTGGAGTTTTGAGTTTTGTTTTTATTAAATCTTATGCCAATAAGTAAAATTAGGCCCTGTTCAGAATGCCCAATATTGTAACTTTAAACGGCCGCCATTTTGTGTAAAGTGAACCTTTTGATGTCTGATTTGTGGCATCGTATTGTCCTACGATATCACTTTAATTTGATGTACAACTCGACCTATGCTCCTATTAAAGCGGCTATTCTTGTACGATCAGAGCCGAGCGGAGCGGAATTTTTTCAGGGGTATTCTTTCTGTGTATTTAAGTGGGAGTGGCTACATCTATACGAGCAGAGCCGCGGCGCGCAGAGCCGAATTTGTTCCATGCTCTGAGAGTACACCGGAACGGGTCGGCTCGGCTCGGCTCTGAGCGGGTCGGATAGCTATAGCCACATGTCCCGACCAGAAAGGACGTTCGGCTTCTTTCCACTGTTCTTCCTTTATGATTTTGCAATTCACGGAAGTTGTTAAAGTAGTAGCAGAAAATCCAGACTAACTGATAGTGAGGTGGAATGCGCGCGCATCCTTCCGATACACGACGGAACGGTGCGGGTCTGTTAGATTTAGCCACTACTACGGAATTCCGCGACGGACCGGATCGGCTCGGATCGTATAAGTAAACAGCCGTAGCTTAAAAATTTCCTCCGACTCCTTGCGGGCCGTCCCCCTAAGGCCGATCCTACATTGGAAGCGGAATTTCTCCTGACCAGACGGTCTGAGCGGGTCTGGTCGGGTCTGAAGAAAACAAACTCACGGCGCACCATCCTCCCTCCTACACTGGAGCCAATGCTCGTTCCGTGGATGGGAGTCTGGTCTGAACGGGTCTGACAACAATCAAACAGGTTTCTTTTTTCTTCCAGTTGCATGGAAGCTTTGGTCGAGGTGGTGCTTTTTAACATCATCTATTGAACAGGGTGACTACGCAGGTAGGCAGGTTGTGTAAAATTCACTTTGACGGTGATCGTCATTGAACTCAAGAACAAATTTTCTTTTACGTGAGTTTAATAATAAATTCCTGTCGAATAACATGAAATCAATAACTGTAGTTCCTCGTCCAGTTTTCCAATTTAATAGATAACTTTCCTCTTCGAGAGTTGACACAGTATTGGTTCTTCCGCTCCTGGCTGAAAACTAGCTGCAATGTAGGAGCGCCGAGTCTGGACTGGTCTGGTCTGGCCGGGTTGGCTCTGGTGGCCAGATCGACTCCGCTTCCAATGTAGGACTAGCTAAGGCGGCGATATAAACATTGTAATTCCTAGAAAAACGATGTACCAAGTTTTGTTGCGTAACCTGCAATGGTTAAACAAATATAACGCCTTTCACATACTTTTGAGACATTCTGTATATATTGTTATTTCTATTGTTATTTCTTATCTGTGCGGGGGATAATAATATCAAAAACAATGTAAAAATGATTGCATTGTGTGTTACTTTAAGAGACTGTCGTTTCCCATGTTTACCCCATCACAAACAGACCATCAACTCAATGTAATAAAACAGCTGATTTCATCCATCATCTGTCAGTAATACTTACAAACCCAGTGTAGATTATACTTTGGGGTTATGTTTACAACTTCAATTATTATAATTTCTTGTGAAGTTGAGTTTTTTAAATATGAGTTATAGAACTAATGTATGTTATAATGTTTCCTTTGAGGTTATAAACTGTATATACATACAACCTTTTATCATCAAAATATTCCTTTATACAAATTTAAAAAAGAAATAACTATTCGTTTAACTTCGGAGACATTCGTACATCTTCGTATAATACATAAACATAGTCGACTATTAATTTCTTCTCTATAATATTAATAACTCCTAATTCATTTGATCTATTAATATGAAATAAAAAGAAATTCAAAAATATAATATTTGTATCCTTCTTTAAATATATAATAACAAACTTAAATATAAAATTTTAACTAATATTCCTACAGTTTTATAATCCTTACTAGAGGAGACCCCTGGGTGCTCGAAGCACGCCAACCCTGTTTAAACCTTCTATACTCTATACACATATAATAACCCCAAAGCTAAGATGGTAAATAATGTTAAACCTTCAAATCAAATTATTTCGTATATTTTATAACAGCAGTTATAATAAAGGTTTAAAGAACCAGTAAGGCCCAGGTCTACAATTTAATAAAAACCTAACCTAAAAATTAGACATACAAATAATTGCTTCAAAGTTTGAAATCAGCTGTTAATTGAAATATTAGAGCTGATTATTGTATTTATAATAAACATATTTATTTTATTATTTAGTACGGACCTCTCTTTGCCGTAAAATATTTAGTATAGTTTGTGTTGTTCTTATGTCTAACAATGGCGTTGTATTTCAAAAAAGTATATTACAAAAACACTCGTTTATTTAAATAAAACTTTGTGTTAAAATTTCAAAGCAATCGGTTAAGAACTTTCGGAGATTTAAGATTTTGAACAAACGAACGTTTGCATTTTTATTTATATAGATAACTAGCTGACCCGTACGGCGTTGCCCGTGGTGGTTGGTATTTTCAGTCTTTTTAACTTAATTGTATTATTTTTAAGTGTTCAGTCAGTGGGTGGTATTTGGCTTTTATATATATAGATATTAAATAATAAAAGCACTAATTGTCATAATAATAAAAGATCTGAAATTATGATTTTAGTAACTTTGATCCCCCCAAACCCCCCCTAAAATTTTGAAATTTTTCTTACCCTTTCTTAGCGATCGCCTATGGCCAATCGCTTTTGGAAGCTTATGTAGCTTTTGGAAGCTACATACCAAATTTCATTTCAATCCATTCGGTAGTTTTTGAGAAATCGTGATGAGTGAGTCAGTGAGTGAGTAATATTTTGCTTTTATAGATTGTACACATTTACGGAGTTAAAAATCCCCGTCAGCATAGTTAAGTAGGCCTAGATAAAGTGTGTTGTTTTTGAATAGTATTTTGTATAAATTATGTATTTCTTATTGTGTATTTAATTAATCCGCCTGTGATTTTTCACGAGGGCTTACTAGTTTTAGATAATATATTGACCCTAATGAATGAAAATAAGATGACAAGCGTATGCTTAGTAAATTTACACATTTGTCTGATACACAATTAATGCCAAACCAAGCAAATGCACTCCCAACAGAGAGTAGCATTTGCTGGAAATTCAAAATATTTGTAAGACTAATCAAGTATTCCCTTTGTTCCTAATGAATAGAGTGTAGTAGATGGTAGAATTTACTAGCACTTCTTATAATTAATTGTTCAAGGTTGCTTCAACCTATATACCACCTGAAGGCTACATAAAATGTAACACAAGACACAGAAACTTTTACAGACAATGTTAAGTTAATCGGGCTGGAAAAAGAGTTTGAAAATTATTCTTAAACACAATTTTGCAGTATTGATGAGGGTAATTTCAAGTGAGTTAGTTGAGTGATTGCGCTTTAGGGGATCGTCCATTATAAAGTTTTTAACTAATAATTTAATAACGACCCTACAATTAAAATTATATGAATAAAATGCAACTCTTATAATATAGTTTACTGAGGCTTTCCTAAACCAATGGCCATAACAAAGTAAGAAAATTATAAATTTAAAACGCCATAAATATATAACATAGGCCGATAACAATAAAATTACAGTTGTCTATAATAATTTTATAAAGAGTTAAAATTTGTATGTTTGTCTGTAGGGGGTAATCTCTTTAACTACTAAACCGATTGAAAAAAATAGTTTTACTAATAAAAAGCTACACTATCCCTAAATAAAATAGGCAGTAATTCATTTTGATGGAAACATTTTTATTCCAATAATTATAAATTTAGTCGGAAAATTTTCTTAGGTTCGGCCTAGACTGATGAAACAACATATATTTCTTGAATGTATTTACATTCATTACCATAGCAACCAATTGAATAAAATAACAGATAAAACAGCTGTTTGCTCTAATATTTCCATTAACACCTAATTTCAAACTTTGAAGCAATTATTTGTATTTCTAACTTTTAGGTTAGGTTTTTATTAAAGTGTAGACCTGGGCCTTGCTGGTTATTTTAACTTTTATTATAACTGCTGTTGTAAAATATGCGAAATAATTTGATTTGGACGTTTAACATTACTTACCATCTTAGCTTTGGGGTTATTATTAATCCCACACCTTTATTATAAAAGAAAACTTAACATGATTATTTCAGTAAATGTCTCATTACTCAGTTATTTATTAAATCTTGATGTTAAATTTCACAAAACCCTTAATTTTTATTAAAAAATGTTACCAATAATAAAAAAATTAGAATTTTAAGACGAACGAAATCATACTTTATTTGCTACAATCGGATAATAAATAAATATCAATTTGCCGTGTACAGTTGTTACAGAATTAGGTAAATGTCTCATTACTCAATTATTTATTATCCGATTGAAGCAAATAAAGTATGATTTTGTTCGTCTTAAAATTCTACATTTTTTATTACTGGTAACATTTTTTTATAAAAATTAACGTTTTCGTGAAATTTAACATCAAAGATTTTAAATGGCCACCATCTTGAAACTGTTTAAGATATCGTAAAGAAATTTTATACACTTGTTTGACCTACGAAGGTACACGTTCGTGCCAAATTTGAAGTTTCTATCTAAAATAGTACTCAAGTTATAAAATAATTTGTAAAACAACACAAACAGACGGACAGACAGAAAACTAGTCATTTCAGATCCATATTTATATGACGTTTTTTGATTGTATTGACCTAAGGAACAAATTCAGAAAATTTTTCCAGGGAGTTTTGTAAACACCCTGTATATGGAATTGTTTCGCACTGAGGGGAAGGAGAGGGTTAAGTTCAGTTTGCTAAAGTAAGAACCTCGTAGGTACGAATTTATTACTGGTTAACCACTACACTCACGTTATTCACGAGTCTAACCGACATAAAGTGAAGGCGTCAAGACACGAAACAGTTTCGTACAGAAAACATTAATCGGGCCCGACTATTAGTACGTAGGCCTACACTTTAATTGTTATTGGCTCGTTACTCTATCTTTTGTGAATAATTCGACTTATCTTTAAATTTTAAAACAAATGAGATGACACTAGCGAGTGAAAAGTACAAATGTCAAAACAAAATTTGAGCTGAATTTGTTTCTCAAACTCGCCGGAAGACATCAAAGTTCATATCATAAACTAGTATTATTACCTTTGTATCCTACACAACACGCGCATGCCATAGCGTCACAGACAAGTGTTATCAGTTGTCAGTTTGAAAGAGGAGAAAGTTCACAGATAACGACGCACAATGCTTCACAGAGATTCCACCTGTATATATACGGGCTTAGCATATGTGCGGGCTGTCATCTCCTATTCTATTATCCTCGGCTATATTATTTCAAGAAACATATTTTACGTGCAATAAGATCAACTCCTATAAAAACGAGTGTACGTACGTGAGTAACATATAATATAACAGCTGATTTCACCCATCACCTGTAATACTCAACAAACCGAGTGTGGATTATAGTTTAGGGTTATGTTTAGGTAGGCCTAGATAAGTAGTCCTTAATGTTGTTTGTAAATACTGTAGTTAGTTTTTTAAATGATGTATTTCTTATGTGTATCTAATTCAGCTTGTGATTTTTCACGGGGGCTTACCAGTTGTGTCATAAAAGATAGTAACATTAGGAGCACCACGAGGCTATGGCATGAGGACGTAATGATTAATTTAGGCAAAGATAAAATAAATCTAGTGCAAATAACACTTTACATAAAAATAAGTTACCTTTTCATCCAATTGCAAAGTCTTAAAATTCTCTCCAACTCACCTGCAACCAAAGCAAGGTATTTAAAAAAAAATACAATCTTAAATCCAAAAATTGTAGACTGATATGAACAAGCGTATTAGGCTTTAGTTGTGTAAATGATTGAGATTTTGTTAAGTATATAAAACCTTGCAATTGCCATCATATATTAATACGTTGACATCAAAAATTGAAGTACTTTTTAGTATCTTATCTTCTAAAGCGAGAGATAATTGTTTGTCTGCTAAATGGATCTGGAATCTCCGTCTAAGGATTTTTCATTTTTTGATTTTATATGGGGCTTTTGGCCACGAGAAATCGATTGGAAATGGTCACCAGTCTGGGAAAATTCGTTTTCTACGTCTTTTTATTAAATTAAAAAGTGAAATTTGTCCATTTTAAACAATACAAAGCACAGCTGATGCAAATGTTTTCAATGCCATTACAATAATCATCTGCTTTCTTTTAAACTGTATATTTTATTAGAGGTAAGCCTAATGTTGTATCTATTTATAGTTACCATGGCAACGAATACTTCTGCTAAATAAACATACCCTTTATTTAGTTGTTTAATGTTATAGGCCTAACCTAAACGATGTTCACGGAAATTTGCAATAATAGTTATTGACGTGAGCGAACTAGGCCCTAGGCCTAAATCGATATTGAAATATTAAACTTTAATTTAGGCCTGACTTATTTCTGAGGCATAGCGTTGAGATTATGGTTAATCCTTTAAACTCTATTTTTATTACAGGTAAGCCTAATGTTGTATATACCCTTTATTTAGTTGTTTAATGTTATAGGCCTAACCTCAAAACTTAATAATCCAATATTTATTATTGAAATCATAGCCCTGCTTATAATCGAGCTTTAGCTCGGTCTCCTGGTACTTTCTTATAAAAGAAGACTAGTAAGTCCCCGTGAAAAATCACAGGCAGAGTAATTAGATACACATCAGAAATGCATCATTTAAAAATATTTAAAAGCAACAGACTTCATCTAGGCTACCTAACAAATATGATGACGGGGATTTTTAACTCCGTAAATGTGTACAATTGCAACGGTTATAAAACTGTAAGCCTATTTGTTAAAATTTTGTATTTATATACATTATTATTTATCTAAATTAAGATACAAATATTATCATTTAATTGGTTTTTATTTCATAATGATAGATCAAATGATTTAGAATTTACTAATGTTTTAATGAAGAAATTAAAAATGGCATATGTTTATATGTTATACGAAGATGTACGAATTTTGTCGAAGCTAAACGAAGGAGTATCTCTTCTTTGAATTTGTATAAATGAATATATTCATAGTAAAAGGTTGTATTTATGTTAATTTTATAACCTCAAAGCAAATCGTATAACGAATAAGATTAGTTCTTTAATATATTTAAAACAAATCAACTTCAAGACTTATATTATTGATTGAAATTGTAAACATAACCCCAAAGTATAATCTACGCTAGGTTTTGTTTAAGTATTACAGATGATGGGTGAAATCAGCTGTGATATTATATTGTTACTCACATACGTACGATCGCGTTTACAGGAGTTTATGAATGAGACTTGTATCGTTCGAATGGT
This sequence comes from Philaenus spumarius, assembly GCA_018207615.1. NCBI lineage: Eukaryota > Metazoa > Arthropoda > Insecta > Hemiptera > Aphrophoridae > Philaenus > Philaenus spumarius. The sequence goes on along the minus strand of JAGFPH010000301.1, from coordinate 128,345 downwards.
ACTGTGCCAGAGGTGTGCACAAAACATCATGTGTATGTTGCCGTTAAGCCAGGTAAAATAACATAAACTGGGATTATCGAAGCATCTCAATTTTTCCTCCCGATGATGAATCTACTCTACAACACCGAATATTGAACCTGCGAGAGCTTTAGTCAAACGACAACAAACTACAATTCGTTCAAACATAATAAGTCAGATCAAAATCTTTCTCGGGCTTCACCTTCTCCACAACTATCAATCCACCATAGGCGTAACCAGGACGACCGTATGGGACGGTTACAACGATCGGGGGGGGGGGGGGGAATTTAAGAAAATTAAGATGCAAACTAACACGTTTTAGAGTTCCCAAAAGTATTTTAAAATGATATAGGTATGTATACTTTTCCACTTCTAATTGTGATTCAGGCCCATTTTAGAATCACATATATATTATTTCTCAAGGCCATTTTTTTGTCGGTACGCCATAACTTCCTTAATACATCATCAAATTACATGAATGAGGCATCATTTTAACGCTTTCCTTAACCGCTACACCGGAAAAATATACAAAATACAATTATACGAAAAAATACAATTTTCCTGGCGTTGGCAACACTGATGATAACAATACCCAGCTGGAGAGCTGCCGTTACGCCACTACATTGCTATTTTTAATTAATTGTAAGCGTGGTTATAAACAGCATTGTGGATACATCTATTTGCTGTTGTTTACCTTCTGCAAGTTGGTAAGTTGTTTAAAAATATACTAATAACAATAACAAAATTATTTCTCTTTAACATGGATTTAAATTAATAAAACACTGTTAGTAGGATAGAATGCGAATGCTTCGCACGGGTCAGCTAGTAATTATTTAGAACAGCAACCATAACTCATACCCCATAAAATCTTTCCGTGCGCTGTCCCGCAGGCTTGGAACACATACGGCGTTTTTTTTTTTTTTTTGTCGGCGGCGGATTAATTACCACCCTGTCAAATTTCCGATGTCGTCTAAAATTCTCATTAGGATTCATTAAACTGAAATGTCTCTAGTTCATCAAGTGATTTATGTAATATATATTATTATTTCTTTTAATGTTTTATTGACATGAACAGAGAGCAACTCTCGATTTATTGTTATTTCGTCGCCGATTAAAAAGGAAGCAAAATATATACTTATTTGTGTTCAAATAAAAGTAGGGAAGATTTTGGAGCAGTCTACACTGTGTTTCCTGATTTGAGGAATTAGAAGAAACATGCAATTATTTAAGAACGTCGATTTCTATACGCGGCTGAAGGATAGTATTCTACGAAAAAAATACTAAAATAAGGAAATTTGGTCACGTTCGCACTGTTTTGGCGGAGACGGTGGAAAATCCGTCGATTGTAGTGGCAGCGAGCGGCTGCACAGCTACCGTCAGCTACTGATAGTTTATTTCTCCGACCAATGTGGATGCTTAATACTCTCCTTCGCGCCACTGTTGATATGATGGCGATGGCAAATAATCCGTGGTGGACGAAAACTCCATGTGTGTTCCAGGCCATGCACTATACTGCATCGTATATCAAATAAAGTGCCAGTGCCCAATTCGACCAAAGATGACTGCAACATATTGATAATTTATTGTAGCTTGACATTGCATAGGTGTTGAAAACAACTTCCTCTTTTTCATGTAAACAAAGTACGATATATTTTGTACAATGGTGGGGGTTATAGCCCCCAAATCTCCTCCCCCCCTGGTTACGCCTTTGGTATACACTACAGTTCAATTGATACGATGCAGGTGTTCGTGCCTGTTCTGGCTATTAACTGTGACTAGCCGTACTTCATTATTCCTACAGGTAATAACTGTAAAATTCTCATGTTTACAAAATATAATGCTAAACAAATGTTAAAAGACTCGAATATCATCACCTACAAATCTAAACGTCCGCCCGTAGGTCAACCAATTTTACACATCCGTCACATAATGTCCCAACTTCTTTCTGGGTTAATGCGTTTCTATTTCGGAATTGACAAAAACCCGTTCGCTCCGTCAACAATTATACATTTTGTATAAAACATCAGTAAATTTCAATTCCCCGGGGAGCGGAAAAGGTTGATAAATTTGTTTTTTACGATTTTGGCCGCGAAGGTGGGCCCGTAAACCGCGGATATATGTGTTTATACCGAAGGCTGTAAAACTTGCGCAGACGAAATTAGATAGAAACTAAAGTGGGTAGGCTTGTGTTGGTAAATTATGTTTTGTGTGGGACAAACGTGTTGCCGCACCTGTCCTTTATAGCGGGAGCAAAAAGGTGCCAAGCGGGGTTTATTGTTTTGGCGTGCGTTTGATTTGAAACTCTTTGTTACATAGTTTTGTTTTATGAAATCTAAAATACTTTTGTTATAATACTGTACGTGTAAACCATTCGAACGGAAAGTATTTTAGGTTCAACGTTAAGGTATAAGATAAATAATTCGACCACGCAGCTGAACCGCTGACTTGAGTTGAGCGAATTTCCAAAATTAAGTTTACAGGACTATGTTTTAGGGTTTCAAACAACAATTTGGGAAATAGGCCTATTCACGGCGGTGCTGAATAGCTGCAAAATGGTTCGCACGCCATTCCGCATATTGGGAGTATCTTCGAATACACAAAGCATTGCGTGCTTCGCACGCCAACCCCCGTGTTGGGAGTATCTACAATACACAAAGCATCACGTGCTTCGCACGCCAACCCCACGGTAGAATCTACCGCATGACTTTGAACCGGGTACTTCTGTGGTATTTTACGTTTTGATCGATTTTGGGGGGAACCAAGCGAGCTATAAGGTCGCGTAATAGAACAAAATGTGCAGAATAACATCCTACATTTATATTTTGTAGAAAAAACTCCAAACAAAATCCATTCTCGTAGGAAAAATCTCAAAAAATAGTTACTTCCGGTAAAAAAAACGTGCTTACG
>JAGFPH010000301.1:97814-113761 GCA_018207615.1 Philaenus spumarius | reverse complement strand
ATCGATTTTTTTGCGATCACTATACTTTCTCTATACTATATAGTGAGAAAGTAAAAATCAGAAAATTACGTAATAAACAATTTGGCTTGGACATTTTCAAAGTTTTAGCTCCCGTCCTAAGTGAGTGAACGATTTTCACGAGACCCCACGAGCAAGTGATTTTATTACCCTGAACATTTTAGCGAATTTCCATAGGTAAAATGAGCTATTGCAGTGGCTCTTAAAGTAAGACATGGTCGGGAGTAGCAAATGAGCACCGATCATGGTCCGCAGAACACGTTTTGGGGTGTCATTAAAAATCATATATATACATTTTTATGTATGTATGTGTGCGAACTCTAACGGACGCATTTTACGTCCGATTTGGTCCACATCTGGTACACAGGTTGGTTTTCTAAGTAGCTTGGACGAGTTCGTTAGTCAAAAAAATTTACCTGAAGTAGACCAAATTTTTTACCGGAAGTAAAAAAATGTTGAGATTTTTCGTACTAGAAATAAACTTTTTTGAAGTTTTCTTTAAAAAATAGACATATGAAATAATTCTGCACATTTTGTTTTTTTACGCAACTTTATAGCCCATCTGGTTCCCCCAAAAACAATCAAAACGTAAAATACAATAAAAATACCAGAATTAAATCCACGGCTTTTACCTTGGCTTTCATGGCAATATATTTGGTACATTCTGGCAGCATCTTACGTGAGTTGATCAATTTCCCAAATAGTTGTTTGAAACCCAAAAACATAGGCCTACAAACTTAATTTTGGAAATTCGCTGAACTCACGTCAGCGGTTCAGCTGCGTGGTCGAATGATTCAAACTGTAAATACGTCGGAATGTTCCCGCGGTACGACATCACGAGCGAACAACGCGCACTATATTACAAGTCGCGTTAATAATGCGCGTGCTTTTAATTTCAACAAAATCATCCAACACCTACACAACACAGGTGCTATGACCCTGGCACGAGGTAAGGAATGCGCGCGCAGTCAAGGTACGTTTGATTACTAATACGCCTGTCAGCAACAACGCCCACACCGAAGATAAATCTCTTCGCACCTGAACACGAGTCCGACCAATAGGAAAGCCCCGTCAGCAGTTCAACAAGCGAGCGTGTCGCAAATTGTAATTAATGTGTATATCTTTCGCACCTAGTTAAAGATTTAATCAAGACGTTTTCGTAAACATAAACAAAACGGCGCCGGGATATGAGAGTGGTGAAACGCTTTTGACGTCCGCCTTAAAAATAGTTAGACGAAATTTGTGCCAGTTGCCATTACAGATAAATGAACGTATTAAGTTGTACTCAAATTAAACATATATTTTTACTAGGAGACAACCCTGCGTGCTGCGCACGCCAACCCACGTAGCCTACTAGCACAATTGTAAGCTAAATCATGCAACGTAGTCTATTTTTCAGTACAACGTTGTTCTTAAACAGAGTGTTTCACGAAGATATGCAAAAACTTTCTCATTCTACATATAAAAGTAAAGGAAATAAACGGTACCAGAAACTGACACATACTTTCTGACAAACATATTTAAATTATTAAACAGATTCACAGTGACTTAATAATTGTATTAAACTAGGAGAGAGAACACATTAAAGTAAGAAAATAACTAATAAATATTATTATTATTAGCTGCATGAGAATTTTTAGAAAGATGCGTTTTTTTTTTTGTATATGGTAGAGTACATTAAGGGTTACAAATAAACCAAATCTCATCAAAATTGTTAAGAGTCTTATTTATAAAAAAAATAAGAACTGATTTTGTAGGAGTTTTTTGGCCAAAAAGGGGGTTGTTTTTCAAAATAAAAATTCGTGCAGGCCTAATTGACATATTTGCCGAAAATTTGTTCGAAATCGATCGAATAGTTTTCTCTCTAACTTTGTATACATACAGACAGACAACAGATATACAGACAGACACACACACACACAGACATACATATTGTAAAAACCACTTTTTTGGACTCAGGGGGTCCCAAAACGGATATTTTCACAAAAATCTCAACATTTTCTTCGACGACTATACTTTCTTTATGCTATAGTATAGTGAGAAAGTAAAAAGATATAAACATAAGTCCGAAAACGCTTCGTTTTCCAGATATCCGCCATTTTGTCTTTTCACAAAATAATTCATATCTACAGAAATGTTTGACTGAGTTCAAACTGGACATGAAGTTTAACCTAATAATGATCTGTCTCAAAGAAAAATGATCTGTGTCAAGCGATTTTATCAAATTATGCGTTTTAAAATGGCGAATGTTTGAAAATGTCAAAAATAAATTACTCAAAAAACGTACATTTTAACAAAAAACTGTCAAGATACCTTTTGTGTAGCCCTTTTGATTACCCTATCGGATGGCGCAACTGTCAAAACAATTGGATGAAGGAGCATAGTTAAGTTATGTGTAATAATTGCTTTGTTCAACCCGGTATCCTATACCAACACGGTAAACACAACAATATTGTATGTACATTTTGCTGTTATTACTTTTAACTTAGGTATTATCTGTCCTCCGATTATATTGACGGTTACACCATCCGATAAGGAATCAAAAGTGCTACAAAAAAGATATCTTGAGTACGGTGTTTGAGTAATTTAGGTTTGAAATTTTTAAACAGCCGCCATTTTTAAACGCATGATTGGATATAATCGCAAATTTTTCTTGAGATAGATCATTGTTAGGTTAAACTTCAATCAGTGAAACATTTCTCTAGATATGAATTATTTTGTAAAAATACAAAATGACGGATATCTATAAACGAAGCATTTCCGGATCTACGTTTATATAACTTTTACTTTCTCACTATACTACAGTATAGAGAAAGTATAGTGATCTAAGTTGTGGAAATATCCGTTTTAGGACCCCCTGAGTCCAAAAAACTGTTTTTTACAAAATGTCTGTCTGTATGTATACAAAGCCAGAGCGAAAACTATTCGATCGATTTCGAACAAATTTCCACCAAACATGTCAATTAGGCCTATATAGATGCACGAAAGAGGGTTTGGAAAAATGTTGAAAAACAACACCCTTGTTGGGCAAAAAACCCCCAAAACATCAGTTATTATTTTTTTATGAAAAACGGCTCTAACGATTTTGATCAAATTTTTCTTGTTTGTAGCCCTTATGTACCCTACCATATGCAGAAAACCGTATTTTTCTAAAAATTCTTGTTTAGCTAATAATAATAATAACTTATTTTTGGGGGTTTTTTGGCCAAAAAGAGGGTTGTTTTTCAAACATTTTCAAAACCATTTTTCGTGCATCTAAACAGGCCTAATATACGTGTTTTGTGCAAATTTGTTCGAAATCGATAGAATAATTTTCTCTCTAGCTAATAATAATAATATTTATTAGTTAATCTCCTACTTTAACACCTCTCCTACCCCACCTACAATTATGAAATCAAAATGAATCTGTTTAGTAATATAAACAATGAAACTGTTTAATAATATAAACTAGTGGACCCGGCAATGCTTCGCTATTGCTATTGCTTGATTTACCTAACCTAAAATTATATTCAGTTTTTGATCCAAATCAGTTGTTGATCAAAATCAGCTGTTGACCAAAATCAGTTGTTTTAAGCTTTTCATACGAACAGCTGTTTTTTGAGCCCCTGATAAAATCAAAAGAAATCTTTCTTCTTCTTCCTTAAGATTGACCTTCCATAAGATTAACATTGAAACTTTGAGGGCTACTGGGGCGTATCCCTGAGGACCGATGTAAATTATAATGGGATTCTGCTCATCTACAGGACACTACCTTTCTAACGGTATGCGCGAATTTCTCCTACGATGCACACAAGCTGAGAAAAAAGGACGACAAGTTTTGTGCTTGCCTATTAATATAATATAGATATGTTTGTGAGAAAGTACTTGCCAGTTCCTAGTACCGTTTACTTTTCTTTACTTTTACATGCAGAATGAGTTCTCGAAGTTTCTGCATATCTTCGTGAATCACCCTGTATATATAAACAGGGATAATTTGATTTACTTGTACACACGCTTTAAACACCTGGTACTTTAACAGTTTGTAAACAGTCGTTTGGGCAAAAGTACCAACGAGTGTATATTTCATAGAGTTTTGTGTGAGGTTACCGTACTACGCCAAAACTGTTTTTATTTATTTACTAAGGCATTCGGCGACTACTAACTTCGCTCGCCAACTCCAGCGATGACTCAAGTGAAGCAAATAAAAACGGATTACAGTATTGTGTAAACTGATGTTTGGACTGAAATTTATTAGGACAAAGGCACTTACATCGGGACAGATGAAGTTGCGGTATCCTATAGCCAGACACATAGGGCCAGGATTTTTGTGAGAATGACAGGATTTTTTATATAGAACTGTGATCGCAAAACAAATCGATTTTGAGATTTTTGTGGAAATATCCGTGTTGAAACCCCGAGTCTAAAAAAGTGGTTATTACAAAATGTCTGTCTGTATGTCTATATGTATACAAAGCTAGAGAGAAAAATTTTCTATCGATTTCGAACAAATTTGCACCAAACATGTCAATTAGGCCTGTATTCTAACACGAAAGAAGGTTTTAGAAAATTTGGAAAAATAACCCCCAACTTGGCCAAAAAAAAACAAAAAAAAATAGTTATTATTTTTTTATAAAAAACAGCTCTAACGTTTTTGATAAAATTTGGCTTATTTGAAGTTTTTAATGTATCCTACCATATCCAAACAACCGCATCTTTCTAAAAATTCTCGTTCAGCTAATAATAATAATAAATGATTTTGAGAGGGGTTTTGGGCTAAAAAGGGGGTTGTTTTTCAAAATTTGACAAAACCTTTAGTCGTGAATTTATACAGGCCTAATTGACATGATTGGTGCAAATTTGTTCGAAATTGATGTAATAGTTTTCTCACTAGCTAATAATAATAATAATAATAATAATATTTATTAGTTACTCTCGTACTTTAATGTATCACCTCTAATCCACCTCCTACAATTAATTATAAAGTCACAGTGAATCTGTTTAATAATTTAAATATGTTTGTGAGAAAGTATGTGCCAGTTTCTGGTACCGTTTATTTATATAATTATATATTAGAACTATATAAACCTAACTATAAATTAGCCTATTCTAAATTTTACAAGTAAATTGTTTGTTAATAAAAATATAAATGCTTTCAAGAAATGTGTGTTGGTTCAATATACGACTAATCTAAAGACTGTGTTAAGCTTATGATACGAATCAGAAAATGTATTTACAATATGTTACAACAGCTGTTTTAATTATAGGCTATATACGGTAAGCAATTTCGTTGGTATGCGTTTGTGTTTGCTTTTATTTTATGTGGACCTAAAAAAAGCTGTTGGTTGTGAAGAATAATTAAATTATTCTAAATTTACTAAGTTGGTTGATATGGCAATGAACGTAAATGCATTCAGCAAATATTATGTGTTCCTTATCTTTATATCCCAATAAACTGTTTTATCTGTTCTAGTGAACCTCCGAATGTTCGCCGCTTTTACACTTTAAAATTGACACAAAATTTTCCTGCTATACAAAACTTGCTGTTATCTTTATACAGAGTGAGACAAAAGTCTGGACACAGCTTAATATTTCAAAAAGTACGAGTTTTATGAGATAGAAATAAAAGCAGTTATTCACAACCATAAAAGAACCACTTTTTAGTGAGTTTGAAATTTTTGACCGCCATCTTGCAAAGAACGATATGCCACACAACTGTATTTGGTTCAACCACTCGAAATCTATTTTGAAAAAATCAAAATGGCTGTACTAAAAAATTTTAAATACTCAAAAATATCGTTTAAAAGCTTATTTAATTCTGAATCCAAAAAGAAGCATGGTTAATTTTTTTTTAAATAGTACAGCAAAATGGGGCAAAATCGGAACACACGATTTCGTTGTTTTTGACCGCCATTTTGAATCGGTTAAAAATATGGATGTGCAAATTTCACCGTTGGTTTTCTCTTGAAATTCTACATCAAATTTATGTATCACAAGACCACCTTCCCATTTTAAAAAATGAAGTAAATTCCAAGATGGCGGTAAAAAGTGGTTCTTTTATGGTTGTGAATAACTGTTTTTATTCCTATCTCATAAGACTCGTACTTTTTGAAATATTAAGCTGTTTCCAGACTTTTGCCTCACTCTGTTTATACTGTATAATTCCTCTGTACGTGTGTATGTCACTGAACTCCTCCTAAACGGCTGGACCAATTTTGATAAAATTTTGTGTGTTTGAAAATTAGTCCCTGGATGGTTTGGATTCACAATTGGAAGGGTTTAAATGGGGTTGCTATCCCAATACAATAAATATAAATACAAACTAACTTCCTACAAGCTAATATAAAGCTAAAATTATGTAATATTATTTTTAAGGCATATGCAAAACTTTTGGCAATTTGATTACTTAAGGGTCGGCTCTAGCTGTCGGCCATGTTGGCTGACACTCCATAAGACCAATGTTAAATTAAAATCCAAATTTTTCCTTTATTTTTGATCGGAAAATTATAAACGATGTGTCATTTTAAAGCTATGGTCAATATGCATGCAAATGGCTTTTTAAAAATTAAGAAAAATATTTTGTTTAATATTTATTAACAATTTAAAACATTGATTTTTAATAATTTTTTATATTGTCACTATTAATTATAGCGAAAAACTACCAAGCCATTCGTCTGAAGAATTTCGTCCCCAAGATTTTGGTATTTTTCTTAAAACGCTATTTGAACAATTGTGGGTTTTATGGATTTAGGATGAGCAATGTCCGCGTAACCTACCGCCGCTATTGGGAGTCGCAGGTTGCTTTCTGTTTTACTAGAGCCGACCCTTAAGTAAAAGTTATGAAATGGAATAACTACGCTTAAAATTAAATAATAATCCACTTACTTTTTCTATATTCTCAAAAACCACTCAACCAATTTTACTAAAATTTCACAATTTACACATTTTAGTAACAGGATTTTTTTCAGAGGATATCGTCACTACAAACAAAGTGATTTAAGTGTGGTAGCTACCCCTATAAAATAAAAATGAATTGCACTAAATTTCTACTAACTATAAATCTAAAATTATTTAATATTATTCTTAGTTGATATAAAAAAAACATTTTCAATTCGATTACGTAAGTCAAAGGGATAAAATGGGATAACCACCCTTAAAATTAAATCAAACATTAGCGAAGCACTGCCAGGTCCACTAGTAAAAAATAAAATTTTGCTGATTACGAAACAAAACTCTGCAGCTAAAGAAACTGCTGTGCAGCACACAATTTTGGTGTAATACAAAACCAAATTTGGCTGTTGAACAAAACAAAATGTCCCTGTTACATAAAACAAAACAAATAGACACCTATATCAAAATACGTTTTGCACGCAAAATAGCATTAATTATTAATGACTACAGGACACCCCCGCGTGCTCCGCACGCCAACCCCGCTGAAACCTGCTATACACATAGTAATGTTATGTTTTCTTTACAATAAAGGTGTAGGATTAATAATAACCCCAAAGCTAAGATGGTAAATAATGTTAAATGTTCAAATCAAATTATTTCGTATATTTTATAACAGCAGTTATAATAAAGGTTAAAAGAACCAGCAAGGCTCAGGTCTACACTTTTAATAAAAACCTAACCTAAAAGGTACAAAATATACAAATAATCGCTTCAAAGTTTGAAACCAGCTGTTAATGGAAATATTGGAGCAAACAGCTGTTTTATCTGTTACTTTATTCAATTGGTTGCTATGGTTATAAATGAATACATATGTTGTTACATCAGTCCAGGCCTAACCTAAGATTTTTCCGACTAAATTTATAAATATTTAAATTAAAAATATTTCAATCAAAATGAATTATCGCCTATGTTACTCAGGGATAGTGTAGCTTTTTATTGGTAAAACTATTTTTTCAATCGGTTCAGTAGTTCCAGAGATTACCCCTACAAACAAAGTTTACCTCTTTAGTATGGATAACAATTTAAAATGAAATCTTCGTAGTTTCGGTGATTGGAACACTACTCAATAAAAAAAAGACAGGCCCTCTGCATAATGTGGCCACTGTACAACTGCAGACAGACGATGGGAAAAAACAAACAATGATTCCCGGTTTCATTGAGTCAATGATTGTACAGTATCGGTCAATGAAGCCCATATTGTGCGGATCAATGATGTAAGGGAACTCCATTACGTCGGAGTAAATCAAACAAAACTCCGAGTGGGGGGGGGGGGAGTTTCCCAACGATAAACTTTTCACATCAACATCGTAACGGTGATTTGTTAACGGAAAGTCCGTTGATACATTCAATTGTATAAATTGAACTTTGATTTATAACGCTCTCACAATTTGTTAGGTTAACTCGCACTAACGGTATTTAAATGTAAGCTTTCCTAAAAAAAAAAACTTTTAACTGAATATTCAGACACTTTAAAACAGTTCAGTTTAAACTTAAGGGGAGGTCCCACTGAAAATTCTAAATCCTTAACGTTATATTACTTTGAGCTATTTAAATTTTTACTATCTCTAATTAGTCTACTTGAAACAAAATAACCATTTTTTGACCACCTGTAAACTATCCCCGTCCCCCCACCCCCACTTTTGGGCAGATTTGCAGGGTTTCACAAGAAACGCTAAGGCTTTGTAACTATAAGTAGTAGAACCACAATAACACTGACAACAAAGTTATGCATTCATTTTAAATAATTTCTTCAGATTTTATCGCTACAAATTTTTAAACTTGAATTTTTTTGTAATTTTTTATAAAAATTTTAAATAATAAAAACTACTTCAGATAATGGAAAGCCCATGCATAACTTTGTGCCTGTGAGTGTAAAGATCAATCATGCAAAATTTCACTGCTGTATCTTTAATACTTTTTGAGCCTTAGCATTTTTAGTAACTAACTCTTCATTTTCTCTACTTTCGGGAATCGCGCGTTTTCTAAAAATAATTGTACTTGTTATATTTTAAGCAAAATAAATGGTCCTAGTTCACCATTTTAATTTTTATTGATTGCACGTACTACTAGTATTATATTATATACCATAGCGTATAAACAAATGTCTATGAATTTCTTTTACACATATACTAATTATACCACTAATTCAACTTTGCACTATATTAATGGGAATAAATTAGATGGGAATTAATAAATGAATTTAATTTTTAAGTTATTGGTACAGTAAACAAAAACGTGTTTAGGGAGGGAGTTACATAATTTCTTGAAAGGATTACTGTAAATATATTTATAAATGTAATTAATTTTAATTGTATAGCTGGTGATAAATACTAATGTAATCATAAACAATATGTGTTTTGCCAACCCAGCTGACGGTCAAATGACCATTGCTGTACAGTACTATGTAAAAAGAGTTTGTTTGTTTTTTATTGGTAGTTTATTAAAGTTAATTTGTAAAATTTATTTTTATGTATTTTATTAATTGGTAAATGTCAAATAAAGTACTTTTTCTATTCTATTCTATAAAGAAATGTCACAGCATAAGAGTTTGTACTATAATCAGTGATTATTCAAGGCTAACCCCGAAGTGGTTCACCAAAAATTCATGTGCATGTTCAACTTTAAAAAAAATTATCTTCAAGAATTATAAATATTTTCATGTTTTTTGAATACAGAAGATCTAAATAAAATTTTAGTAAAGAAAACAAATTTCATTTTTGGGGGGTTTTGACAATTTTCAGTGGGACCTCCCCTTAAAGAAATTACCGGTGTGGCGATTTCTAGCTATTAGCGAATTTCCCTAGGACAGATGAGCTATTACAGTGACCCTTATGGTGAGACCTAAGTCGGGAGTAGGAAATGAGCACCGATCATGGACCCCAGAACACGTTTATGGGGTTTTATTAAAAATGTTATACGTGTATATACAGAGATGCTAAAAAGTCCGGCGACACACCTGTAAATGTTTAGTGAGTGAGTAGATAAAAGAAAAATGAATAAAACGCTTATAGGGCATAAAATTGTAACGGGGCAACTTTGCCCTCATATTCAAAACTTAAATCTTTTGAGGTTCTCAAATCTGTTTAATACAGGTCCATATCGTTCGACCCCTCATTTTAAAAATATTGATAAAAAACGACCACCATTTTCAGTAGGGTTAAGATAGAGACCTCTAGTTTAGTTCGATGGTTTTCTTTTATCAATACCTTAAAAATGAGCACACGATAGGGGTCTACATTTAAAAAATTTAATTCGTTTATCCCTTGCTAAGCTCCATCAACATCTATAAAAGCAAGAGGACGTCCGAGTGTACGTACGTGAGTAACAATATAACTAATTTCACCCATCATCTGTAATACTTAAACAGAATCTATCGTAGGTTATACTTTTGGGTTATGTTCATAATGCAATCAATATAAGTCTTGTGAAGTTGATTTTCTTAAAATATGAGATACATAACTAATGTAGGCTATAATACGTTATAAGATTTGCTTTGAGGTTATAAAATGAATATAAATAAAACCTTTTATTATCAATATATTAATTTATACAAGTTTAAGGGTCTGCTCCAGTATATGAGAAAGCAACCGGAAACGCAACCGCTTCTTACTGTATCCCTATCTAAACAGTGCAATTTCTTGCAGCTGAACGCTTTGACATTGCCTCATTTCAAACCATTTTATAAGTCTACCTTTTGTAATTGAGTGTTGAAAAAAAAACTAAATATTCTTTATAAAATTTCGGATCCGGCTTGCAAATTATTTTTCATTATTAACTTTGTATTGTGTTGGGAAAAAACTAAAACTTTGTACTTACATAACAAATCAAAAGCATTTAAAAAAAATGTAAATTGCAAGACGGATGCGTATTGTGGCTGTGCTTAAAATGAGACCCTGCAAACAATTTTATGATAAAACGTAAACGAAATAAATGGTTTGAAATTTAACAATTGCTATTATGGGATGAAAATCCAAGAAGGCCACTACAGCAGACCCTTAAAGAAGAGATACCCATTCGTTTACATTCGGAAACATTCGTACAACTTTGATTAACATATAAACATATTTCATTATTAATTTCTTCATTATAATAACTTCTAAATGATTTGTACTATATGTATGAAGTTAAAAAGCAATTAAAAGACAATATTTTTATCTTTATTTATATCTAACAATAATGAATATAAATACTAAATTTTAAGAAATAGTCTACAGTTTTTTAATTGTACACATTTACCGAGTTTAAAATCCTTGTCAGCATAGGTAGGCCTAGATAACGTCTGTTGTTTTAAATAGTATTTTTTTTAAATTATGTATTTCTGATGTGTATCTAATTAATCTGCCTGTGATTGTTTACGGGAGCTTACTATTTAACCATTAAACAGTCGAAAATACTCTTTACTTGGCCTACACGGAAACACCTACGAACAGAATTAACCGAAAATGTGAAAGCCTAACCCATTCTAAAGCAATAAGAGAAGGACATCATAACAAGACGCCGGCACGGGTCCAGGTGATGTTGGCCCCAGTCCAGCCGTAGAGTTGATGTAATTTATTGTTGACTAGCAGTGAGTTGATGAGGCCTGTCATATCTGGACCACTTAGTGATTTGATTTACAACAGCTTGACTGTGTAGTCGATAAGTAAGTTGGGGAGAAACAGCGTCTGATCGAAACAATGCATAAAGCAAAATGGCGTAGATTGGAACAGTAAACCATTTAGCCCCACTGAAATCTAAAATCATAAGAAGTTCCCCGAACTATTGGATTAGAAGAAATAAGTTCGTAGCAATGAAACCACACATGATCAACTCAGTGGCGGATCCAGGACCTCATCTGGGAGGGGGCAATACTTCCCAGGTATGCAAAATAATTAGCAGGTTTTGGGGGGGAGAGGGAGTTCCCACAAAATATTAAAAATGTTAACGCAAAACGTTAAATTTGAATGGAAATATTTTGATTGTCAACAATGTTTTTTACTTGTTAAATTCTTTATTTTTGTATTTACTGATGACTAAAAACTTTGGTTAGGCATCGGCCTTCGTACAACGCACTTTTGATTGTTTGCTTGAGATCTTACTCTCACTTGTATTAAATATGTCAAAATATTACACATTCTACGAAAAAATATTACTTTTTGTGACGACCTCTAATGAGTGTAGCTCTGATGTTGGGACATACGCTCCGAAACGAGTAAGAACAAGAAAATAGAAGTCACAGATGATGTGACATTGTATCACTTAGGCCTGTAACCATATTATTGTGAGTGAGAACAATATTTGTTCACCATACAATACTTTTGACTTCGATGAAATTCAACAAATCTATTTCGGATTTCAATTTTATTCACAAATTAAAACGTGCGTACGCCTACACGCGTACAATATAATATTTTATTTATTACTTGCGGAATTAACTATCGGAGGTTAGATTTTTAGTGATTTTATTATTTGTTACTAACCGTCATTGTTCATTATTAACTTTTTAATAGTCTTAATTTAGAATTACGTAAAGTAAATGCTGAATTAACAAAAGGATTTTTTATTTGAACAAAACTTTAAAAATAAAACTCGTTCTTAATTTAATTAAGGTACGTAAATATAGGCCTATCGCATATATATATATATGTACGTGAACAACTGTGTCAGAATAAAGATGAAGATTAACTGTTGATGTCTTCTATGTTTTTTTTTTTTTATAAAAGATGTTAGTTTTGAAGTTTGTTTCATATTAGTTCAAAACTATATAAGTAAGAAAACCATACATTAAAAATTTTACTATATAAGCTACTTAAGCCGAAAATGAAGCAAGACGCGCGTGCGCAATTCATAGTCAGAACGGTGGACCCAACCGATTCAACTTCAATAAGCAAGAAACAAACTAGGAAATCGATTGCTTTCCCGATCAATTTTTCTATGCGTTAATCTCGCGTTTTTCCTGACACGTAACATTTTTGTTTCGGAGTTCGGGAGGGGCAGTTGCCCCCTTTGCCCCTACCCTGGATCCGCGCCTGGATCAACTTACTACAGATACCAACGCGAATGCTGGCACTTGAGCAAATCGCTACTAGCCTGACTAAAAACATCAGTGCCCGGTACATCTCTGTCTAACACGTTCACTGCTAAGGACGCACATGTGAGCTTGACACTGAACACTATGAGAAGCGGCCGACGCACAGTGCATTGCACGCCAACCCCCGTATTGGGAGTATTTTCAATACACAATGCATTGCGTGCTTCGCACGCCAACCCCCGTATTGGTGGTATTTTCAATACACAATGCATTGCGTGCTTCGCACGAAAATTTTAAGCCTATGTGCAATAGCGCGCGTAGACAGAATTTTGCAAATCGCAGTACGTTCCCGTCTTAATTTTTTTTTCTGAAATTCTGAAAGCGATTCGGATAGTCAGCGATTCGGATAGTTGGAGTTCGGGTAATTGGAGTTTGAGTGTACACTGCTTGATTCCACTAATACAGCAGACCTACCTAATACAAGACATTGCGCGTACGTCCACCTGTATAACAAACAAGAACAGCTGTTCAACGCTATTATGTACATCGTAATCTTGCGTCTAGTTACTCTAACATGGCGGACGTCCAAATGCAGTTTAAAATTAAATTAATAGTTACCGTTGCGTTTTCCCTTCGCCAATGTGAAATAATAAATAAAAACATATTTATTGAAGTTTTAGTTGCACTCTTCCAATTATGTTTGTCGAGGCAATTTTACCTAGTCTCGGAGCCTTTATTAGGTATATATATATATATATATATATATATGTGTAACAAAGTCGGGTTATATATACCACTTATAACTCAAGAACGGCTGAACCAATTTGTATAATCTTTGATTTGTTGGATTTTCCTCAGCAACGAATAGCAGAATATCTATTAAAATATAGGAAAAATACATAAATAAAATTAAACACACAAAATAATTTTAGGTTAGGCATAGACTGATGAACTAACACAGCCATGAACCAATAAAATAAAACATACAACAGTTGATTCAAATGTATAATCTATATAATAAAAATGAATTGCTGTTCCTTTGTAATCGCATCATTTGAGAACGACTGGACCAATTTGGCTATTTTTTGTTTTAAAATGTTCGTAATAGTCCGAACTAGGTTTTTATATAAAGAAAAATTTGAAAAGTTTCTCGAAAAAGTTTCAAATTTGTAAAAAACTAAACAGCCTCTTTTGTATGGACTCAAGACCATAGTGGACAAAAACAGCTGTTCGTATAAAAAGCTTAGCAACACATGTTTGTTTACATTCATTACCATAGCAACTTTACTTATCAGTTTATTATTCTTCAAAACCAATAGCTTTTTTACGTTAGATTGACCAACAAAAACAAAAATCAACTAAAAATGCTTACTATTATTTAATTCAATTCAAACATTGGTTGTAATATAATATATATAAAACAGCTGAGTTGGATCAAAACTAAACATAATTTTAGGTTAGGCCTACAATGAACCAAAACACGTTTATTTGCAACCAATTGGGCTAATTTAGAATCAGGTTTTATACAATTCTTCACAACTATCAGTTTTTTTAGATTAGGTAAAAGCAAACAAAAGGTTTACTGTATTATAAAGGTTTACAAAATATAAATATAAATTTGTGGATTTGTCTTTTTGTTTATCCGCCTTTCTTAACTTTTTCTTTTCGTATAAATAGGAGACAATGGTAGAGCATAGATAGTAGCAAACAAAGCTTCTGAAGATGGAGTCTTTCCGAAACGCGCCAGGCGAAGAAAAGACAAAGCTAAGAAAGGCGGATAAACAAGAAGACAAATGTTTCAAGCATCTTAGCAGAAATAATAATAACAAATTTGTGTAGTTTATTCTTAAGTGGCATAAAAACCATTTTTCAATTCGATTACTTAATTCAATGTAATGAAATGGAATAACTACCCTTTAAATTAAATCAAGCAATAGCGAAGCATTGCTGGGTCCACTAGTTTCCAATGAATACAGAACCTATAAGAATCACAACGCTTTTGGAGAACAGTCAGCCCGGTTGGTTGCCGCCAAATCGTTATGCAGCGCTGGCTGAACATTTCCACCCGTCTGTGACTCATCAATCCTCCGCGCCAGGTGCGAGTGAGGCAGAGAATGGATAGAAACTTTCATGGCTCATTCTCTGTCTCACTCACACTTTCCGTACGACAGTAGCGCTCTCGCTACCTAGCGGCCGCCGCGCTAAGCTAGACAGGTTCAAATAAAACTAGGCTGAATCTTTAACACAGACGTAGCGCTTCTTATAAGTTCTGTATTAATTGGTATTTCTGACTCCACTCGTACCATCATGTTGGTGTACCTCCGCAATTTAAACATATCATAGCACTAATTTGGTACGGTGGGAAATCCCGTCTTATGACAGTCAGACTTATGAGTAAAGGTCGCAATGCGAATGAAGGTTGTAACGCTATTTCGTCGTATTTTATTTCGTAGCGGATTTCCATAGGAAAGACGAGCTATTGAAGTGACTCTATAGTGAAACCTTTGGTCGGGACTGGTTATTGGACCCTAGAACACGTTCTCGGGAGTCATTAAAAGTTCAGCGAATGGTCTAATATATCGGTATCCAACGCTTGTAACAGCACTCGTGAATTCGTACGCAGGCATGAACATTTCTGGACCTGCCATCTGTCGGGAATTGCGCGAGGCTTCTGTTGCATTACTTTTACACCCATTGCAACAGAGTATTCCGAGTAGTGTGCGTCGAAAAGCCATGGAGCAACGACACAACATTAAAAGTTCTGCTTCAAATTGGGTAAAACAGCTACAGAAACCCATGAGATGTAGGTGCAAGTGTACGGGCAGGATGCTGTGAGAAGGAAATGTGTGTTCGATTGGTTTGCACGCTTTCTCTCTGGCAAAGAATCGGTGGAGGACGAACCGCGTTCGGGACGACCATCCACAAGCAGGACGCCGGAAAACATTGAACGTGAGCGAGCGATGCTAACAAATCATCAGCGATTGACTCTATA
>JAGFPH010000301.1:44318-62256 GCA_018207615.1 Philaenus spumarius | reverse complement strand
TGCCTTGCGTGCTTCACACGCCATCCCGCATATTGGGGGTAATTTCAATACACAGTGCATTGCGTGCTTCGCACGCCAACCCCCATATTGGGAGAATTTTCAATACACAGTGCATTGCGTGCTTCGAACGCCATCCCGCATATTGGGAGTATTCTCAATACACAATGCATTGCGTGCTTCGTACGCCAACGCTCGTATTGGGAGTATTTTCAATACACAGTGCCTTGCGTGCTTCACACGCCATCCCGCATATTGGGGGTAATTTCATTACACAGTGCATTGCGTGCTTCGCACGCCAACCCCCATATTGGGTAAATTTTCAATACACAGTGCATTGCGTGCTTCGAACGCCATCCCGCATATTGGGGGTATTTTCAATACACATTGCATTGCGTGCTTCGCACGCCAACCCGCATATTGAAAATATTTTCAATATAGAATACATTACGTGCTTCACACGCCAAAATGCATATTGGAAGTATTTTCAATACACAATGCATTGCGTGCTTCACACGCCAACCCGCATATTGAGAATATTTTCAATATACAATACATTACGTGCTTCACACGCCAACCTGCATATTGGGAGTATTTTCAATACACAGTGCATTGCGGGCTTCGCACGCAAACTCCCGTATTGGGAGAATTTTCAATACCCAGAACGTTGCATCGCACGCCAATTTTAAGCCTGCGCAATAGCGCGCGTAGGCAGAATCATTATTTTGCAAATCGGAGTACGTTCCGGACTTATTGTTTTTCTCTGAAATTCTGAAAGCGATTCGGATAATCAGCGATTCGGACAGTTGGAGTTCGGATAATTGGAGTTTTACTGTATTAGTTGCATTCCATTTTTGAAAGATGTCCCAAGCGAGCGACAAACACAATACTTAATTCGAATGCCACGGACATCTTACAGAAGCGAATCGCGTCTGCGCAATCGAGTTTAATCCCGTCCAGTCCAGTGTAATTGTTTTAATTGTATTTGTAAGCAAACTAATGTAACGGCCATGTTAAGATGACGTCATCGATGACCGCCATGTTGGATAGTCATCAGGACTGATTGCCGTGACCTCCAAGTCGATGGGAGTTGAACGAACCGAGAGTCAAACATTCGTTTGTCAAAATATTTATTGCTTTCAAGGCCCTGCTGTGGAAACCATTCGACACTGTCCGGCGTGTGTCAAAGTCTCGTAGCTTCTTTAATTGTACGGGGAGGCGATTGTGGGTTCCCGTAAATACAGAATTTAAGAAATAATTCGACCACGCAGACGTGGGTTGAGCGAACTTCCAAAATTAAGTTTATATGTTTTAGGGTTTCAACCAACTATTTGGGAAATTGGTCTACTCACGAAGGCGCTGAATAGCCGCCTTTGCACCCATGAATTTAGCCCCGGTTCATGCTTTGCTCTATTCTTCTCTTTGAGTGTTTGCACCTCGATCTTGCGGCCTCGGATTTGGTATTTGGTATTTGGTATTTGGTTTATTAGCCTCATTTGGTTACATTTCTTATTGAACATTTGAGTTGTCACATATCATGATAAAACATATACACAGAATAGAAATTAATACACATATACACATAATACACATACGACACAAGTAATAAAAATAAGACATATATAACTATATTAACAATTTCAAATTAATCATAAAATAAAACAACTACATATAAAATCCATTCAAAGCCCCAGGTACTCCTCCACCGAGTAAAATGCCCGCTTTACTAAGAAGGCCTTAAGTTTATTTTTAAAGGCTTTAATGCTAGGCACTTCCTTTATATTGTCTGGCAACCTGTTGTACAATTTGAGACCAGAATAGCGCACCCCGTCCTCCAACAACTTTAATCTATGTACTGGGTATTGAAGCATTTGCCGTCTCATGGAATATCCATGTTTGTACTGATCGACACCCATATAATTACTTCTAAAAAAGAGCAGGACATTCAGGATGTATATACAGGGAAGAGTTAAAAATTTTAATTTCGAAAATGAATTTCTGCAAGATTGCCTACCTTTTAAATTACAAATTATTCTTATAATTCTCTTTTGAATAGAAAAAATGTTTCCAGACTCTACCGAGTTCCCCCAAAGAGCAACACCATATTTCAGGTGAGAGTACACATATGCAAAATATACTGTTTTAATTGTATCCGGATTGGAAATACGTGAAATAGTGCGTAGTGCAAAACAAGCTGAGTTAAGTTTATTTGAAATGAAGGTAATATGTGATTTCCAGTTTATGTTTTCATCAATTACCACTCCCAGAAATTTTGACGAGCCTGTACTTGGTTCTAAATGATTAATTGAAATTTTGTCTTTTAATTGTTTACAACTGAACTGCATTAGCTGAGTTTTATTTTTATTAAGTTTTAGACCATTTGATAAAAACCAATTTTCTGCCATAATCAGTGATGAAGTAACCGACTTTTCTAGATTAATACTATTCTTCCCAAAAACCGTTAAAGTGGTGTCATCAGCAAACAGGACAGCTTTTGCTTCCCCAATATTATAAGGCAGGTCATTTATGTAGACCAAAAACAGTAAAGGACCCAATATTGATCCCTGAGGCACACCTCGAGAATTTATTTCCCAAGAAGAGCAGTGCAATCCGTAAGAGTCTGTATAGACTACTTTTTGCTTTCTACATGTTAAGTATGACTGCAACCACTCATTTGCCTTTCCACGAATACCATAATAGTTTAGCTTATAAAGGAGAACTGTATGGTCGACACAATCAAACGCCTTTGATAGGTCACACATTAGAGATGCTACATGCATGTTCTTATCCAACGAGCGAGTTACAGCATCTAGTATATTATATATAGCAGATTCTGTAGAGAGGCCTTTCCGGAATCCAAACTGGCTCTCTGTTAAAACATTAAATTTATCAAAAAATTTCAAAATTCTGCTCAGAACTACTCTTTCAAAAATGTTAGACAAAACCGGTATTAGTGCTATAGGACGGTAATTTGTAATGTTAGATTCATCTCCTTTTTTAAAGATAGGTTTTATTAGGGAATATTTAAGTTTATCCGGAAAACTACCATTCTCAAAAGTCTGATTGATAAGAAAAGACAATGGTTTTGAAATAATATGGGAAGAAGCTTTCAAAACTTTGGTAGGAATACCATCCCAACCCATAGCGTTTGTATTATTTAATCCCGAAATTATTTTATACACTTCTTCCGCAGTGGTCGGATTTAAAAAAATTGAATTTGAAAATGGATGTTTTTTGTTTTTTAAGTGTTTTATCATACCGTCATTGTTAGGTTTTAGTCCCAAATTATCGGTAATTTGTATAAAAAAATTACCAAACGTGCTGGCAATTTCAGACGGGTTTTCAATAATGGATCCTCCACTGCAAAGTCTCAAATCACTACCTCCAGAAACGCCCACAGCTCCAGTCTCTCTTCGCATAACCTGCCAGACTGCCTTGGATTTATTTTTTGACCTATCAATGTATCTGTCATTCGCCATTTTCTTAGCTTCGGATTTTTGACTGCTTCGGTTCGCTCGCAACAGACAAACTTGCTTCAAGAGTTCATCCCGGCCGTCGGTCTACGTGGATTTTAACCTGGTACTTTGTAGTATTTACGTTCTGAATGATTTTGGTGAAACCAGACGGGCTATAAGGTCGTGTAAAAAACAAAACGTGCAGAATAATACCATTTATTTATTTTTTAAATCAATAAAAAAAAATTATTCTAGTACGAAAAATCTCAAAATAAATTTACTTCCGGTCAAACAAAATGATATACTACTAAGGGAAACCAAAGAGTGCTCCGCACGCTAACCCCGTTGGAACCTTCTATGCACATAATCGTGTTATCTTTTCTTTATAATAAAGGGGTAGGATTAATAATAACCCCAAAGCTAAGACGGTAAATAATGTTAACTGTTCAAATCAAATTATTTCCTACATTTTACAACGGCAGTTATAATAAAGGTTAAAAGAACCAACAAGGCTCACGTCTACACTTTAATAAAAACCTAACCTAAAAGTTAGAAATCCAAAAATAATTGCTTCATAGTTTGAAATTAGCTGTTAATGAAAATACTGGAGCAAACAGCTGTATATCTGTTATTTTAATCAATTGGTCGCCATGGTAATAAATGTAAATACAAGTGTTGGTTTATCAGTCTAGGCATAACTTAAGATTTTTTTCAGACTAAATTTACAAATATTGAAATAAAAAAGGTTTTTTATCGAAATGAATTATAGCCTATGTTACTCGGGGATAGTGTAGCTTTTTATTGGTAAAACTATTTTTTCATTCTGTTCAGTAGTTCCAGAGATTACCCCCTACATACAAACAAACAAACAAACAAACAAAACTTTACCTCTTTATAATCTATATATATATAAGCCCAATTCACTGACTCACTGATCACGATTTCTCCAAAACTACTGAACGGATTAAAACGAAATTTAGTATGTAGCTTCCTTCTAGGGCCATAGGTGTTCTCTAAGAAAGGGTTTCAAAAAATTCGAAACTTTAGAAGGGCTTGGGGGGTCAACGTTACTAAATCACGATTTCTCTAAACCTACTGAACGGATTGGAACGAATTTTGGTATATAGCTTCCTCTAGGGCCATAGGTGCTCTCTAAGAAAGGGTTTCAAAAAATTCGAAATTTTAGGGGAGGTTGGGGGAGAGGTCAAAGTTACTAAAAATCCCCATAAGAAATACATAGTGTAATTTATATTTTATTGATATAATATATTTTTTGTTAATATCATTTAACTTTGATTTGTCTATCCGTGCAAAGCCGGATCGCGCCAGCTAGTATTAGTATAATAGATACAATTTTTAATGACAGCCCAAAACGTGTTCTGGGCACCGTGATTGGTGCTCATGAGTATTTTTTGTGTTAACTTCCTAAAATGGCTAACATGTCCCTCCCCCCACTCTATTTCCAAATTTAGTTACGATGTGTCGAAGAATGCTAGTAATCACGTTTATGGTATTGTTCCTTTAGAATGTTCATAAACTTTCGAAATGATTCTGTTTAAAGGATACAACATTTTTCGAGAAGGAATAGTTTTCCATATATCCGTCATTTTGTTTTTGAAATAATGTATAACGCCAGAATTATTTAACCGATTGGGTTGAAATTTGGCGTGGTACTTACAGTATTGACCTGATTTGAACACTAATTTAATCTATTATTATTTGGAAACCTTTAACAGTTTTATTTAAACAGCCGCCATTTTGAAACGGAGTATTGTATTAAGTTGGCTATTATCCACCAATTGGAAATTTACCTTATTTAATTACCATGCCAAGTAATAACTCTGTCAATTAAACCTTTTTGGAAATATACATTACTAGCTGACCCATACGGCGTTGCCCGTGGTGGTTGGTATTTTCAGTCTTTTTAACGTAATTGTATTCTTTTTAAGTGTTCAGTCAGTGAGTGGTATTTGGCTTTTATATATATAGATCTTAAATAATAAAAGCACTATTGTCATAATAATAAAAGATCTGAAATTATGATTTTAGTAACTTTGATCCCCCCAAACCCTTCCTAAAGTTTCGAAATTTTCATACCCTTAGTGAGAACCTATGGCCCTAGAGGAAGCTCCATACCAAATTTAATTCAAATCCGATAGGTAGTTTTGAAGAAATCATGATTTAATAACTTTAATCCCCCCAAACCCCCCTAAAATTTCGAATTTTTTCAAACCCTTTCGTAGTGAGCACATATGGCCCTAGAGGAAGCTAGATACCAAATTTAATTTCAATCCGTTCGGTAGTTTTTGAGAAATCGTGATGAGTGAGTCAGTGAGTGAGAGAGTGAGTAAGTGGTATTTCGCTTTTATATATTTATTGATTTTGTTGAAAAAAAAGAAAGAATAAACATTTTTTCATCACACTGTATCGAAAATAGACACTTTCAATATCAGCATTGAGTATTGAAAATAGCGTTTTCTCGGATTGTGATCGACCGAACCAGCTGGAGATTTTTTCCGATCTCTAAATTAGTTATAAATTATAACACCAGTAGCGCTATCAATAATAATTATAATTTGAAATGTCATCTTCTTCATTTATTAGATGTAATAGCGATTTTAACAAAGAAACAATCGTGAGTAACAATAAAAACTACATAGTGATACTATTTACAAGTATTAAATGAATAAACTTTTAACTTATAATTTAAAAAGAAGTACATCAGTACGTTTATTCACGTACCAGTATCGGTAGCAGTGTATTGTGTCTATTATTATTACGCGATGATTTGATATCAGCTGTTCCAATCAATTTAGTGAACTTAAACAATGTATTGTTGCCATGTAATGTTTGCGGTTATTCTCGGTTGAAAGCGATAACATAAGGACAGAATAAAACAGCGAAGACAAGATAAACTTTTCGTTCAAAATAAATGCCTAGGCCTATAAATTTTTAGAATTAAGGCTCGGCTCCCTACATTCAAAACGGCGTAGTTGGATACCAATTTCAATGTTAAATAACCAAAACACACCTTTACTATTAAGCATATTTTTGTGTTGTTTTTGTCAAAAAACGAAAGCTGTAATTTTTTTCTTAAAGTAAAATAGATTGTGGGTGTTGATTGCTAAGGTTTTTTGCAATATCTCTTTTGCAACTGAGTAAAAAATTAATAAAGTTTACTATTTTTTACTATTTATATCATAGCCTACGTTTATGAAAACAATAAAACGGTTTTTGAAAATGTATTCAGCAATCAACATCCGCATATGACAATACTTAAAAATGAAACCAAATTTTAAAATTTATTCCACGAATTAACGGGAATATATGACTTATTCTATAGCATTGCTCTTATGGGAATCAGATTCAATATGGCGGACAGGGTAGCGCCCCCTTAAGGAAGGTATTTATTTGTATCGCTGTTGAAATTCAAATCAGCTGATCTCAATAATTTAGTGCTGTAAACGTAAGCTATGTTGTCATTGTAATTCAGGAATGTTACTGAGAAACGCTAGGCAATTTTGAAAAAAAAATATTAAATTTATTATTAATATATTAATCGCAGTGTGATGAAAAGTATCGTTCACCACATGGGCCAAAAGTGGCTTTTCGATCCTCGCTCATTTTCCGACCTCGGCTTCGCCTCGGTCGTTCAACTTGAGCTCGTATCGAAGAGCGTAAATTTCGGTCCTAGTGATGAAATACTACAGACTCATTTCCCTAAGTTTGGCACCTTACTTTCGGGATATCCTGTGGATTTAACTACCACTGCAGCAGAGCCTCAGCGTCACTCGGATATAAAATGTCACTTTCCAGTGACTTGTTGCGAAGTTATTTCCGTAACTCCCTAGGTGAGACAGGACGCCCCCCAAACATCTGGTAAACATCCACTAGTCATAGATTTAGATATAGGTCTGCCCACCTTTCTATTAGCTGTCTAGAAAACGTTTATTTATCCAGACTAGTCCGACTGTCTGTAGGCTGGAGATTGCATGGAGCTGTGATAGCAGACATCAGGACAAAGTATGCTTTTATTTCGACCGAAAGAATTATATAGAATGTAAAGGACCAACAGAAAAGAATAACGAGCAAACGAAGTGTGTACTATGTATTTCACAGTGTTATAGTTTGTGTAATTTATATAATAAGTTGCTTAGTGCCGACTGAGTGACTAACAGCGAATCAACGTGGAGCGAAAACTACTTAAAATAATTCGACCACGCAGCTGAACCGCTGACGTGAGTTGAGCGAATTTCCAAAATTAAATTTATATATGTTTTTGGGTTTCAAACAACTATTTGAAAAATTTATCTACTCACGAAGGTGCTGCCAGCATATACCAAATATATTGCAATCGGTCACCACGGTAAAAAAAAGCCGTGGATTTAATTCTGAAACTTTTACGATATTTTACGTATTAATTGTTTTCAAGGGAACCAGATGGGCCAACAAAATGTGCAGAACTATTTCGTATATCTAGTTTTTTAAAGAGAACTTCAACAAAATTTGATTCTAGTACGAAAAATCTAAAAAAATGTTACTTCCGGTCAAAAATGTTGTCTACTTCCGGTCAATTTTTTTGGCTAACGAACTCGTCCAAACGACTTAGAAAACCAACCTGTATACTAAATTTGGACCAAATCTGACATAAAATTCGTCCGTTAGAGTGCGCACAATAATATACATGATACTTCCGGTCAAAAATGTGGTTTACTTAGGGTCAATTTTTTTGGCTAACGAACTCGTCCAAGCGACTTATAAAACCAACCCGCGTACCAAATTTGGACCAAATCGGACATAAAATGCGTCCCTTAGAGTGTGCACACCTATGTACATGTACTTCCGGTCAAAAATGTGGTCTACTTCCGGTAAAACTTTTTGGCTAACGAACTCGTAAAAGTTACTTAGGCAACCAACGTGTGTAACAAATTTGGACCAAATCGGACGTGAAATGCGTCCGTTAGAGTGCGCACACAAACATACATAAATATAATACATATGATTTTTAATGACACCCCAAAACGTGTTCTGGGGACCATGATCGGTGCTCATTTGCTACTCCCGACCTTGGGTCTTGCCATAAGGGCCACTGCAATAGCTCATTTTTCCTATGGAAATTCGCTAATAAACGATACCAGAAACTGGCACATACTTTCTCACAAGCATATTTAAATTATTAACACGTTCACTGCTAAGGACGCACATGTGAGCTTGACGCTGAACACTATGAGAGGCGGCCGACACACAGTGCTTCGCACGCCAACCCCCGTATTCGGGGTATTTTCAATACACAGTGCATTGCGTTCTTCGCACGAAAACCCCGAACTTGGGAGTATTTTCTATACGCAGTGCATTGCGTGCTTCGCACGCCAACCCCTGTATTGGAAGTATTTTCAATAAACAGAGCACAGCAATTTTAAGCCTATGTGCTATGGACGCACATGTGCGTCCGCTTTTAAATGTTGGTGATTATTACGTAGAAAGGTTCAAAAATAAAAAATGTCCACTTATTTAGGCAATAAATATAAAATATAAAAGGTCAGCTCCTAGCATAGGAAATACGAAATTTGCGTAGCAGTGAACGTGTTAAACAGATTTACCGAGACTTCATAATTGTATTAAAGTAAGAGAGGGGATAAATTAAAGTAAGAGAGTAACTAATAAATATTATTATTATTAGGTGAACGAGAATTTTTAGAAAAATGCGGTGTGTTTTTTGCATATGGTAGGATACATTAAGGGCTAAAAACAAGCCAAACTTTATCAAAATAGTTAGATCCGTTTTTTTTTTTATAAAAAAATAACTGATTTTTGCTAGGTTTTGGCCAAAAAGAGATTTTTTTTTTTAAATTCAAACCCTTTCGTGCATCTATACAGGCCTAATTGACATATTTGGTGCAAATTTGTTCGGAATCGATCAAATAGTTTTCTCTCTAGCTTTGTATACAGACAGAGATTTTGTAAGAACCACTTTGTTTCACTCAGGGGGTCCCGAAACAGATATTTCCACAAAAATCTTAACATCGATTTTTTTTACGATCACTATACTTTCTCTATATAGGCCTAGTGAGAAAGTGATAAAAATACGAAAATTTAAAAGTATAGTCAACTGATCAAGATTTGGTTAGTCTCCTGTATAGTCAAGTAAATAAATAAAATTTGTGAGTATTATTTTCAATAAATCAAAATTTAATAATAATTTATTTTAATGTTTGGCCTAGCTTAGAGTGTAACATTGCACGGAGTCGTCGTGCGAAACACGCAAGGGTTATATTAGTAAATCTTTCGAGACGGCTGGCAGTACGGAACCCTAGGTTTCACCAACCACATTCTCAAATTGAATAAAACAACCTTCTACAGCCTAGAGAAGTAACAGCCTAAAACACAGAACCCTATAGGCTATTACTATTAAAAAAAACTTAATTATAGCTATTAATTGCAAAAACAATAATAATATCTCCACATCATTTAACCAGTATCGTTTTTACGAACCACATCTACCGCGTGGCAGCAATAGATTCTGGATTTGTCGACAATTTTTGGTCGGATCGGTAAAGTCGAAAGCCGCAAAGGGACATTAATTCAATGCTAATCGAATTGTGCAACGACCAAATAGTAATCGATACCGAACAAACTATCGTTTACGACCGCAAATAATGCGAACACAGGGAGATTTGTGTATATATAATAAGCGTGGGGGGGGGGATGAATCGGTGTTACCACTGCACGGGATTGTACACGATTGGACAAAATGTATAATTGCAAATAAACATGTACGTGTTCGTACGAAAACACCAGAAGTATTACGAAATCGGTTAAAAACTAAATAAGAAAAACTCGAAAATAAAGAATTTATGGAATACATTGGACGGGCGTTGAACGTTTTCTTATACTAACGGTCGTTTTGCCAATTAACGGCGATAACAAGCAGAAGAAGAGAAGACAATTGGTGAAGAATTTGAAAAAAATCGCTCACTCAAAACTGTTAAAATAATTAGGCACGAATGATTCTCGCCATTTTATGTGAAACTAATAAGCCCTCGTGAAAAACCACAGGTAAATTAATTAGGTACACATCAGAAATACATCATTTAAAAAAATACTATTTAAAAACACCAGACTTTATCTAGGCCTACCTAACTATGCTGACGGAGATTATTAACTCGGTAAATGTGTACAATTATAAGGATTATAAAACTGTAGGCCTATTTGTTAAACTTTCTTATTTATAAACGTTATTATATGTTTAAAGAAAGGTACAAAAATTATCTTTTAATTGATTTTTATTTCATATTGATAGATCAAAAAATGATTTAGAAGTTATTAATATTATTATATTGAAGAAATTAATAATGGAATATGTTATACGAAGATGTACGAATGTTTCCGAAGTTAAACAAATAGCCACTTTATAAACGTTATTATATGTTTAAAGAAAGATACAAAAATTATCTTTTAATTGCTTTTATTTCATACTAGCTGACACGTACGGCGTTGCCCGTGGTGGTTAGTATTTTCAGTCTTTTTAACGTAATTGTAATCTTTTGAAGTGTTCAGTTAGTGAGTGGTATTTGGCTTTTATATATATAGATCTTAAATAATAAAAGCACTATTGTCATAATAATAAAAGATCTGAAATTATGATTTTAGTAACTTTGATCCCCCAAACCCCTCCTAAAATTTCGAAATTTTTCAAACCCTTTCTTAGAGAGCGCCTAAGGCCCTAGAGGAAGCTACATACCAAATTTCATTCCAATCCGTTCTTGCGTAATTTGAGGATGATCAAAAACGAATTGAAAACGCAAGGAAAAATGCAAAAACGCCTATTTCTGGCGTAATTTTGGGAGAATCTCAAACATTTTTTAACAGACTACTTTTAGGCCTTAAACGAACCTAAGTACCAAATTTCAACATTTTCTGCCAATTAGTTCTCGAAAAAGCTGAGAAAACGCAAAAAATCGCTAAAAAACGCGAATATTGAGCGTATCTTTGGGATGTTTTCAAAATCCGTTCTTAGTGCGCGTCTAAAAGTCCAACTGAACATGCATGCCAAATTTGAACTCATTTGGTTCAGTAGATTTTTAGTTCTGCTGATGAATGAATCCAGTGCCATTTCGCTTTTATATAGATAGATTGATAGATCAAATAATTTAGAAGTTATTAATATTATTATAGTGAAGAAATTAATAATGGAATATGTTATACGAAGACGTACGAATGTTTCCGAAGTTAAACAAATAGGCACTTTATAAACGTTATTATATGTTTAAAGAAAGATACAAAAATTAACTTTTAATTGCTTTTTATTTCATATTGATAGATTAAATGATTTAGAAGTTATTACTATTATTATAGTGAAGAAATTAATAATGGAATATGTTATACGAAGATGTACGAATGTTTCCGAAGTTAAACAAATAGGCATCTCTTCTTTAAATTTGTATAAACGAATACATTGATGATAAAAGGTTGTATTTATACACAGTTTATAACCTCAAAGCAAATATTATAACGTATTATAGCATACATTAGTTCTATAACTCATATTTAAACTAGGTATGCAATGCAGTTGTCTGCTTGCAATATTGAGCGGAGCAAGTATTTTTTTAATCAATACTTTGGAGAAATATGACCTCGAATCGATTTTGCCCTTAAATAATATTCATTTGGTTTGTTATTTAAGGTAAACAAACCACTGACTTAAACAAAACAACAATTGCACAGAAAATTACTGAATTTACAAACAGCTGCAAAACAACAACTGCACATAAAACTATTGTATTTACAAACAGCTTATAGTAACAGTCTGAAGTTAGATGTAATCCTTTTAACAGCTGTATAAAACAACACACAGTAAATAAACCAAATAAAATATTTCTTCTATTAAAATAACATTGTAACTTTAAAGGGATGTAGGGCAAAACCCTGACGTCCGATTTGGACCATTTCAGATATTTATACCTTCCCATAGTTGGTTACTATGACCGTACCAAATTTCGTGCGGATCACTTCAGCCGTTCAGGAGGAGTATGTGGAAATAAAAAGCCAGAGTGTAGTATAAGTATCACTCCGTTCGCTTCGCTCAAAAATCAACTTCACAAGATATTAAAACGATTGAAGTTGTAAACATAACTCCAAAGTATAATATACGCTGGGTTTTGTGTAAGTATTACAGATGTATTAACGGAAGTAAAAAGTTTTGTTTTTATATTTTCGTACTAGAATGAATTTTTTGGGGGTTTTATCTAAAAAATATATATATAGGAGATTATTCTGAAAATTTTGTTTTTTGCACGACCTTAAAGCTCGTCTGGTTCTCTCAAAAACGATCAAAACGTACCATAAAATACCATAAAAGTACTTGGTTCAAATCCATGAGAGGGATTTTTACCGTGAGGCAGCTTTTGTTTGGAGGCCGATGGCCGGAGTGCTACTCGCGAA
Organism: Philaenus spumarius; assembly: GCA_018207615.1. NCBI lineage: Eukaryota > Metazoa > Arthropoda > Insecta > Hemiptera > Aphrophoridae > Philaenus > Philaenus spumarius. Next base: position 49,363 of record JAGFPH010000301.1, on the reverse strand, counting down.
GCTAGTTTTTCCGCCGTGAGCGGAATGAAGCATCTCGTGAGCCGGGGCTGGAGGCTGTGGCGCAAACAAATTCTACTAATATATTTCGTACACGCAGGCAATCTATTCAGCACCTTCGTAAAGCCGCGGTCACACTAGGCTGTTTGGCAGCCGCTACTAACTAGCCGCTGGTAAAAATGGGCAGCATATTCTGACCCAGAACCAGCGGCTGGAAATGTTAGCCCGCTGGCATTATCCAGCCGCTGGTTCTGGACCAGACTATGCTGCTGGCAATTTTACCAGCGGCTAGTTAGTAGCGGCTGCTAAACAGCCTAGTGTGACCGCGGCTTTAGTAGACCAATTTCCCAAACAGTTGATGCCCTAATACATAATTTTGGAAATCGCTCAACTCAAGTCAGCGGTTGAATTAGCTTCGTGGTGAAATTATTTTAAAATTACAATAAATACGAAAGCTAAGTTGAATTTTTTTTTTTTTTTTTGCTTATAATAACAATATTTTAAATTTAATTGTATTAATTTTAGATTAAGGAAAGTGACACTTGCTAATTATATTTTGTCGACAGCAATAGATAATGAATGAAATTCTTCGGTTAAGGATTACTGCTGCGACCAGAACAATGACTCTCCACGTACGAGTATTATCGAATTCATATATTCCGAGAAACTAATTACACATGGATATTATTAACGAACAAATACTCAACTTTCCTCTTTAACCGTAAAATTCCCTCAATATCTTCACCCCGCACATGACTATTTACCAATCAGGGCTTTTTCTAAGACGCGTGTGCAGGAATCTCTCCATAATTTTACCAAGAGACGATCAGATAAACCCGAGTACCACACATTTAAACGCGTTGAATCACCTTAACTATTTCATACGGACCAATAGCGGACCAGGAGAGAGAGGTTATCGGGGGACCAAAGGTTGCCCACGTCAATCTACAGTGACCTCTGAATCAGTTACGTAAAATAAATTACAACTTCGAGAATCTGGCGTCCACGTGGGTTTATAATTAGTAGATAACGGGCAGGTTTAATTATGTCGGGTTTTTTTCGTAATTTACTGCGTAGTTCTTGAGTTAGTTATAGTTTATGAATTATTGTAAGCCTGCTGTCTTCTGTTATCAGAAAATACTATTCATATAAACAAAAACACCACTATCTTGAAATACATAAACAATGTAGCAATGGAAAAATTGTCAACAATGTAGGCTGTACAGGATGTCTCAAAAGTGAACACGTCTGAGAAAAATCTTAAATATTTGCACAGGTCGAGTTGTACATCAAATTAAAGGTCTATCTTAGGATAACACAATGCCGCAAATGAGACATCAAAAGGTTCATCCTACACAAAATGGGAGCCGTTTAAAGTTACAATATTGAAAATTTGGAAAATGGCTTAATTTTATTTATTGGTATTAGCTTAAAAAGCAAAACGCCGACAGTCCGCACTAGAATATATGGTACAAAATAGGGTACTTATAAATTAAATTAAGTAGGTCTAGTTTTGTTTTATAGTGGCTCAGTCGGTCAATAAAAATAAAATAAAAGCAGTATATATTTTGAGTAGAGCTAATAACAGTATACAAAGCTAGAGCGAAAACTATTCGATCGATTTCAAACAAATTTGCACCAGACATGTCAAGTCTGGTTTTGCAAAAAGGTTTTGAAAAAGTTTGAAAAACAATCCCTTTTATGGCTAAAAACCCCCAAAAATCTGTTATTTTTTATAAAAAAAGGGCTTTAACGATTTTGATAAAATTTGGCTTATTTGTAGCCTTTAACGTACCCTACCATATGCAAAAAACCGCATCTTTCTAAAAATCTCATTTAGCTAATAATAATAATAACTGATTTTTGGGGGTTTTTTGGCCATAAAGGGGGTTGTTTTTCAAACTTTTCAAAACCATTTTTCGTGCATCTATACAGGCCCAATTGACGTGTTTGGTGCAAATTTGTTCGAAATCGATCGAATAGTTTTATCTCTAGCTAGTAATAGTAATATTTATTAGTTAATCTCCTAGTTTAAAATCACCTCTCCTACAGTAATGAAGTCACTGTGAATCTGTTTAATAATTTAAATATGTTTGTGAGAAAGTATGTGCCAGTTTCTGGTACCGTTTATTTCAACATGTAGTAAAAATGTATAATTTCAAATAAAAATTGTTCCTCATCCTCCTCGTAGGCCGTTCAGTGTGGATTGTCGGAGTTTTGCTTTTAAATCTTACGCCAATCAAATTAATCCATTTTCAAAAAGCCCATTTTAACTTTAAACTGCCGCCATTTTGGGTAGGGTGAACATTTTGATTTCTGTGCGGCGTTGTGTTCTCCCAAGATAGACCTTTAATTTGATGTACAACTCAACCCATGCTCCTATTTAAGATTTTCATCCGACGCCAAGCGTGCCACAGGATCACACCTAAGGGGATCAAAAAAATATAATTACTTCAATAATTAGTTTCTTTGGCAGAGAAACGATGTAGGTACCAAGTTGTATTGCGTAATCTGTGGTTCACATATTTTTGAGACATCCTGTATAAAATTGTTAAGCACGTATAACTAACTAGGGGCTACATCCCTGCTTGCTTCGCTCACCAACCCCGCCGGCGAAGCCAATGCAAAGAGATCATTGTAAACTCTGATATCGTAAAAAAATACCACTTTTGGTAAATCCATGAACGCCGTAAGAAAGGCGATAGTGACACTGTAAGACACAGAGCATATTTTAGGGAATTTGCACAAGACGGAGGTAAACCGACCAACTATATATAGTGTGATCAAAAAGTGTGATCAAAACCACAACTTTTAAATAAATAAACATAATCTAATGCCCTTTGGGGAACGTTTAAATGATCACATGAAATACTCTTTGCCATGTTGGTCATTTTTCACCATCCGCCAGAAAAAAGGTGTTTGAAGGGCAACTTAAAATTGTTAAATACAACCCCGCCTAAAAGAAATTTACAATTTTAACATGTTATTTTGTAGTTCTGCAAATGAAGAGTTTTTGCCAGAAATCTATGAGACAAAAGTGCTACAGACATGGGGAAACACTTCAACGGATTAGTTAGAATGACTTTTTAATATTAAATCAGTACATTACACGCACCTCGGCGCTATGTTTGCTGGCGGGTGAATCGGATTTTACCGTCACGCATTTTCTGAAACGCTCTATTGTGAAACGCTCGTTTGCTGGCGGGTGAATCAGATTTGACCGTTACGCATTTTCTGAAACGCTCTATTGTGAAACGCTCTACTATATATAGTACACATGTGTATCCGCCTGTTTGAAAAGTTTTGGTCTTGCCGAGATTCGAACCAGCAGAGTCCATCACCATAGACTAGCCCCACAGCCGGTTTGGCCACAAACGCACTACTAGTTTAGTATATTTGAGTTGTGAATATAAGTGTAACAGATTGTTCTACGTCGTAGGCTTGATCTGTTAATGTTAATATAATTTATAGTTAATTAGTAATTCTTCTGAAATTGACACTGTGCTTCCTCATTTCGTAAGTTGTGTTAAAAAGTTTACACTTCTGACGTGTGGTCTCTAGCTGTCGGCCATGTTGGCTGACACTCCATAAGACCAATGTTAAATTAAAATCCAAATTTTTCCTTTATTTTTGATCGGATAATTATGAACAATATGTCATTTTAAAGCTATGGTCAATATGCATGCAAATGGCTTTTCCAAAACTAAGAAAACAATTTTGTTTAATATTTATTAACAATTTAAAACATTGATTTTTAATATGTTTTTATGTTGTCACTATTAATTATAGCGAAAAATTATCAAGCCATTCGTATGAAGAAATTCGTCCCCAAGAGCTTGGTATTTTTTTTAAAACGCTATTTGAACAATTGCGGGTTTTAAATGGATTTAGGCTGAACAATGTCCGTTTACACCTACCGCCGCTATAGGGTGATTTTAATTATTTTTTCCGTTGTAACTATTAACTATAGCGAAATATTACCAAGCCATTCGGATGAAGAATTTTGTACCCAAGAGTTTGGTATTTTTAAATAAACGGTATCTGTTAACTGACACAAACTTTCTCCCAACTTACTGTAGTCAAAATAATATTGTTTTTAATCATTTTATTTACTACGTTTTAGAACAAAACAAAAAAATAATATTCTACCTACGTCAATCGTATAAAAAAATTATAAGGCGGGATTCAATCGCGCGACCTTTGAATTACTGGCCGTGCTCGCTACCGTGGTGCTACCCCGTGCGGCCGCTGCCGCGATGCTAGATTGACAACACAAACTTGTTTATTTTTAAACATTTCCCCATAGTTATAAAACGCCGAAGTTTTGATAAAAGCGGGTGGTGTCATTTTGTTTGGCATCTTAAGCACTATAAATACTGAAAATTTTATCAAAATCGTTAGAGCCGTTTTTGAGAAATTTGCATTTTTGTAGTTTTTTTATTGATTTTTAGGGGTAAATTACCCTTAAAAATTCAAAAAAATGAAAAAAGCGCCTGGAGATATTAGGGTTTAGTACCTACATACCAAATTTCATGAAAATCGGATCAATAGTGTCCTCTCTGGTCGTGTATACATACAGACAGACACCACTCTAAAAACACTTTTTTGGGTTCAGGGAGCAAAAAAACAAAAAATTACACTAAAAATATTTTTGGGTTCAGGGAGCACCAACACAGATAATTGCACTAAAAAAAAATTTTTTTGGGGTTCTGGGAGCACCAAAACAGATAATTCAACTGAAAATTCAAATTCGAACATTTTTACGAAAACAATACTTTCTCCATATACTACGTATAGGGTGGAGAAAGTAAAAAACGCTATTTGAACAATTGCGGGTTTTAAATGGATTTAGGATGTGCAATGTCCGCGTAACCTACCGCCGCTATAGGGTGATTTTAATTATTTTTTACGTTGTAACTATTAATTATAGCGAAAAATTACCAAGCCATTCGGATGAAGAATTTTGTCCCCAAGAGTTTGGTATTTTAAAAAAAAACGCTGTTTGAACAATTGCGGGTTTTAAATGGATTTAGGATGAGCAATGTCCG